>JABUQX010119147.1:0-12500 GCA_015478945.1 Trachelipus rathkii | reverse complement strand
TAAACTATGGAACGATTTGAATGAAAGCTGGACAAAAAATTAAGCAAAGGGAAGATGGAAACAGAAAGGGAGACAGTTTGAAGAGCAGCAACGCATATTATACCAGGTCAAATACCTTGATATGAAAAGAGCCACCGCACAAGCTCTCTTCATAGTCTCTAAGAGCAGAAAACCATAAATGTGTGACATAGGATTGTATATTTCCTGTAGAGCTCATTCATCGAAAGCCATGCTGATGATCGAAAATAAGGCAATGAAATATTGGGGGATCCAAGAAATGAAAATCAGCAATGATTACAGAGGTCTTTGACAGAATACAAGCGGGAGCAATAGAGCAATTGTTAGAAAGTTACAACGTCTTCCTTTTCGCGGAATAGGTTAGACATATGTGCTATTCCAACACTGAGGTAAAGTTTTAATGCTGAGGTACAGAGGGCGTAATTAAATCAAGTATGGTGCCAGCTCAGACTACTCACCCACCATAAAAATTTTGGGAGAAGTGGTATCCGGGTTGCTTGCCTTCCTAAAGTTAATAGATTTCAGGGCCCCATGCACATAATCAAATGAAATCACAGATAAAGGCATTGGTTAGCTGAAAGGGAAAGGATCTTGTGGATGATTGCAGGAGTCGTCTAGGGTTGAGCTTGAGGAAAATAAAAACATCAAAGCAAATAAGAGTGGAAATGGCAAATGTGCAGAAATTATTAGAGATATTTTGTCAAGAGGCCAAAAAGATTTCTCAGAAGAAAAGCTAAAAGGTTGGGGCACTTTGTTTTACTGAAGGTCTGCTTTGTTTCGAATAATATCCGTACATCCATCAGATCTATCTCATCTATCTATGAGGTCTATTTCAGAACGAGAATTTTTCAGCTCCCTGTACGCACTCTCTAGCCTGAATGGCGCGAGAGCAAGCAAGATCGAACTACAGATTTTGTGGAGATCTATTAGACGTTGAAGAAATGAATCTGCTCGTCCCATCAGCGATTACAATCCACCATCTTATCGGCAGAAACCAAAGCGTCTTCAATTTCAAAGCAATCACTCCAAGGATAGTTTGTATAAAGCAATGCAAAAACCCTCCAATCAGCCAGATACGCTTAGGTTAGGATAAAACTGCTGGAGAGAAAGCATTAAAATTGTTATAAAGTTGTGCTTAGATTTAACAAGAAGAAGGACGATGAGGTGTTTATGAATAAAATGACTAGTGGTTTGGCAAAGGGAGTACAAGAAATGGTTAGATTAGATTAGATTAGATTGGTAGGGTGGTGGTCTCTATTGAGGCCCCTTGTCACTGCGACCCACCCAAGAAATGGTTGAGACCATCAGGAAAATGTGAGGTTCCCTAATCAGCTGCTCCAGATAATCGGGGATGCTAAAAGATTCGGCCTTCTCCTCCTCCTGAAAGGGAGGAGGTCGAATCATTTATCATCCTTCCTCCAGAAAGGGAGGATGCTAAATGATTCGTCTTCCTCCTCATCCAGAAAGGGAGGAGACCGAGCCAGTTAGCATCCTCCCTCCAGAAAGGGAGGATGCTAAATGACTCGGCCTCCTCCTCCTCCTCCTCATCCTCCAGAAAGGGAGGAAACCGAATCATTTATCATCCTTCCTCCAGAAAGGGAGGATGCTAAATGATTCGGCCTCTTTCTCCTCCTCAGAGGGAGGATGCTAAATGATTCGGCTTCCTCCCTTTCTGGATCAGTTGGAAAGGACTCCAACCAATCATCGATGATTAATTGATATATGATATATTTTTTGCTCAAAAGTTTTTTTAGTAACTTAAAATATCAGATACCCTTTGATACCTAAAACATTCCTCTATCAGTGTCTGCAATCCGCATAAGAATCAGCATCAGAATCCGCATATACTGAAAAAGAGATTTGATCCACTCGTAATAATAATAATAATAATAATAATAATAATAATAATAATAATAATAATAATAATAATAATAATAATAATAATAATAATAATAATAATAATAATAATAATAATAATAATAATAATAATAATAATAATAATAATAATAATAATAATAATAATAATAATAATAATAATAATTTTAGAAAATTTAATTCTTCTAATTTATCAAAAGCATAAATCCATTAATTATAAATTCTTTTTCATTCAACATTTGTGAAAAGAAGATAAGACCAAAAAATAAAAAAATATAATTTAATCAGTTTAAAAATTAAAAAAAAAATAATTAAAATATTCAAATTTAAAAAAAAAAAAAAATTTAAATACTATAAATAAGTTAGTCGCCCGTTAAAATCGTAACGAAAACGGGATTTTAAGGCCAAGAAGGGGAGACATTTTCATTTTGACGATAGATAAAAAAAATAAAAAGTTAATAATTCTAAAATGTTTATTATGACGTTGCGGATAAGATATGAATGTTATTTAAACATTTTATTAACCCGTATACTTGACTTGGTTATTTACACGTGCGTTGACATATACACAAACACACAGACACAATATATATATATATATATATATATATATATATATATATATATATATATATATATATATATATATATATATATATATATATATATATATATATGTGTGTGTGTGTGTGTATGTGTGTGTGTGTGTGTGTGTGTGTGTGTGTGTGTGTGTGTGTGTGTGTGTGTGTGTGTGTATATGTGTGTGTGTGTGTGTGTTGCTCGCTCTCTTTCATAGAGTCGATGATGCAAGTATACATACAATGCACGTAAATAACCTATTTTAATTTTCCTGGCACAGCAATAATATGACAAAAATATTGAAGAGATATTGTAATTTTAATCTACTTCATACATCAATACATATGATATATAATGTCGCAAAGAAATATTCTCTGTAACTATCAGAATGATTTGTTGGCAAATCTCATCATTTCTGGAAAATCTTGTTGCTTTGTTTGGACCGTTGGGAAATCTTGTCAATGCGTTGGAAATTTGATGAAAATTCGTAGTGAAATATTGTAGTTTCATCACCGATTCTTTGAGACATTATTATTATTATATTATTATTATTATTATTATTATTATTATTATTATTATTATTATTATTATATTATATTAACTATTATTTCATTTGCTGCGTTCATAAATTTTAAATTATTTAACTACTTTTTAATATTCTTGACGTCATCTTGATCTTTACTATATATATATATATATATATATATATATAATAATATTATATATATATATATATATATATATAATATTATAAATATATTTAATATATATAACTATTATTATAATATATATTATATATTATAATATATATATAATAGGACATGTTATGAATTTGTATTTAAATGGTGAGGAGAATAGGAGAGGTGATGGATTGTATTTAGAAAAGGGCAAATTTGATTGCTTGCTGTGACTGAAACAAAATGAAGAAACGGTGAAAATGGTGGTCTGGTGTGAAATGGTGTATGTGCTGGTGTTGGAAAAGAATGAGAGGGGGACTAGGAGTTGCAATTCTGATGATGACTTTGTGGACCAGAGCTTATGTTATATTTTGTTCTGTGTGTGAATTACTAGACATTTTAATGGTTAAAAAATTCAAATTTGAAAAGGTTCAGGTATGTGTGGTTGTGACATATGGTCCATCTGAGAGTAATGTTGAATATAAATGTTGAATCACCCGTTCGTAATTCGGTGCACACGACCTAGCACCAGGTTTGATCTTTCCCCTTACCTCTCTGGAACATCTTTAATAAGAGATTCCCCGCCGCTTAGCGCGGTCCTCCGGGCACATACCTCATAGGTTCGACACCCATGAGGGGGGACCCCCTTTGATTATAAATTATACAAGAAAACCTTAATTTTCATGACCCTATGGAGCAACGATTACCAGACCAGCACGATTGAATTCTTTACTTCTTCTGAATTGCCTAGCGAATAGAATTTGTGATCCCTCACTTCACCTGTTAGGCCTCGCTGTGCTATCCCCAGCAATCCATCCCCCGGGCACCTCGGCTCCCAGGTGCCCAAACGGTCGGGCAACCCCGAAAATGTGCCCCCCGTATCATAGTCATTCTCATTTGTTTTACTCCATATTGGCTGCCCCCCCCAGATGGCAGCGACACAACATCCCCAGATGTAATGTTATTCATCCACCACCTCCCAAAGCTTTACCGAGCAAAGAATCATCATTCTTAGCGATGCACTTGAAAAGTTTTAGGAGAGGCCCAAATTACGTTAATGAGGAATGGATCCTTCTCGTTCAATCTACGACCCGGAAATAAATTCATCCTTGTCATCCTTTAACTTCTCTCGGAAACAAATCCCGCTTATTTCCACTCCTGATGAAAATAAGACACGCATCGAAAGGCACTATTTGATTCTTGAAAAAACAGGAAAGAATGAGATATTTTCTGCTTCATTTTAATAAATCTAACTAGCAGGAAACATTTTGCCTGTTATAACCATACTGTTAGCCTGCTCTCCTGCACTTGTTCTATATTGCCGGCTATTCAAAATAGTCAAAAAACAGTCTTCAATCCAATCTCCCGCCCAAAACATTGCAGTAACAGAACTACTACTTTTATAATTTCAACTGACCAGCAATGAAATAAAGTCTGTTCACCACCACAAGCTTGTAGAGCATTTTCTGCCAAGAAACTCTGCCCCTATACATCCCGCATGAGTTCACCAAACTCAGTAAGAGGCCTGGATTTATGTCCCCTAATCGTCTCTCACCATCACTCTAACCCCTGAAAAAGATGTCCCTAAACAGAAACAAAAGATTAAGAACCAGGGCAATGATTTCTTTCTAAAATATAAAACATCTAAATTTCTAAAGCAGAGCACACCGAACCTAGATATAAATAAATGAACTCAGAAGAACTCCCCTTGTCTGTTTCCTAAAAACAAAAGCGATTCGACATTCAAAGCATTGTACCCAGCATCCACAGTTAGCGACAACAAACCAACCAATCCTCTGATAGCTTGCAGACTATTCCAGCTCTTCTGAATATTCCTATAACTCTCCGCCGAATTTCCTATCTCAGCACTTTCTTATGGATTCTATACCTTAGTGCAGCGGTCTCCAAACTTTTTTGATCGCGTACCCCTAATGCGAAAATAATTATAGGTTGCTCCCTATAGGCCTATAATTTTTAAATCATAATTTAATATAGTCTAATATAATATTATAACAATATGCACATAAGAATATTAAGATGATATATAAAAAAAGACGCGCTGAAACATTAAGAGAACCTCACCTCACGTGAACACGATCATTAACTCGCAGGTGATCGTGAGCCTGCTTCTTTGGCGTACCCCCAAATATCACTTCGAGTACCCCCGGGGTGGTTACCCCACTTTGGAGACCACTGCCTTAGTGGATGAAATGGATTATATCAAAAAGAGGTTGATGTGACGACCTACTCTCTTTCTAATGCTTCCTCTGGGCTTCCGAGGAGGTGAATGGAAGACCGTTTTCGCGCAAACACCGCAAACGCTGCCAGCTTTGGATGGGGGTTGGCAGGAAAGGGGGACAGAAACTCCCAGTCTAACGCAAATTTTGACAGTCCCCAAAAGTTAAACCCACCTCGATTGTTGCATGGACAAAGTCTCCAGCACGCAGATCGGCGGGAACCCAACGGAGCCCAAGGGCGCAACGCGAACACGTCCAAAAATAGACCGGTGCCGGTCACCTGTCCGCTCCCGTCCAGGGAAACAGGCCCCATTATGCGTCCACACGGCGGGGAAACGGGCTGGCGTGGCAGATTTACGTGAGATGCGGCGTCCCATGCCGAAACATGGGAACACCCGGGGGCGTCCAACGGACAACCAAGGTCCATTAAAGAAATTGGGATGGTTGGGAACCTCAACTTTACTTTCCGCATCTGTCCAGACGAACCCCCCCCGCCTCCACAAAAAAGAAAAACACCCGGGCCAACCCAAAATCTTCATACTACACTGGACACCCGACGCCCCCGCGCAGACCCACGAGCCCCCCCTCATGCGACCATACACCTCCAAATTATCCGTAGCCACATTAGGAACAACACCGGCAAAAAGGACTTATCCGCATAAAGCATACTCACTAGCACAACCTCCAAGGCATTCGACATACATAAGCGAAAGAAATAAAGAAAAATATAAATAATGCAAAGATAAGACAAGTATAATAATGGAGTATGTAAGGGCCAGTGAAGGCAGAGATAGAGGATGTGAAGATGAAAGAGAAAAGTGACAAAAAGTAAGAAAGGGTGTGTGCAAACTTGTGAAAAAGTTGTAGTAAGATGATATCTAAGAGTGTAATTATGATTATTGGCTATGACTAGATGTAGAGAAGAGTGAAAGAATAATGGATTATAGAAGTAGTAGACGATATAGGAAAGCCGCTGTTAGACAAAGTGTAAAGCGCGTTCACATTCGACAGAAAAAGCCGCACCGCGCGCGCGCTGGCAGGTACCGTTGTATATATGTGTGATGTTGTAGGAAGACTATGAAATAAGATAGTGTTGAACGTAGTAGATAGGTGTTGTAAGGAGTAGTATGGTTAGAGTGTTGTACTGATGGAAAAGAGTGAAAAGAAGAAAGTGAGGGAGAGAAAGAAAGCACACGCGCGAGAGAGAAACGAGGTATAAAGAAGATGACTTATTTCAGCTTTACGAGTATATATGCGATGGAGAACGCACTAACGATGACGTAGAATACGGTCAAATGGGCAAAGACTACAAGTGAATTAAATATCTAACAGATCTACTGTAGGAAGGCGAGGGATAGAATAATCTAGATCTCCTTCGGAATGGAGGTGAAAATAGTAAAAAAAAAATCGGGCGCTACCCGAAAAGCAAAAACAAATCAATTACTTAAGGCTGTGCTCCAACAGTCAAAGAAGTGGAATAGTAACAGGTAATAGCAAAGGTAGGTTTAGAAAATAGATGCCTCAGTGATTTCGGTAGGAGATATTAATATACCACTCGCTATATATACTTTCATCCAACAGTATAATATAGTAACGTTACTCAGAGAGAGAAAATAGTCACTTATAAGAAATCCTAACGATATAACAGAAATAAGAGTTACCAAACATAAATTTAAAAAGAGAGGTAGAGAAACAAACTAACGTATGTAGCCCTCTACCCGTGGAAATATGCACTATTTGATTAGATCCACCTATAGTCTTCTCAAATCCCAGTTTTTGTAATAAAAAGTAAGAACCATCATAGATATCAATTTCAGCAAGAAACATAACCGAAAATACCAGACTCACAGAGATAACCCAAACAGCGCACAAAGATGATAACACCATCAACTGAGACAAACCACCATACGACTCACAATTAACAAAACTCATCATGAATCGAATAATCAGTTTCAATAGTTTGACTGAGAAGTGAACGAAACATCGACAACGACCTATAGAAGTAACCATAGGAGCTTAGTTAAGATAATAAGAAAGACAAATCGATCAAACTGTATAATGAAATTAATAAGACAACCAGGAAGGGAACCAATAGAAAGGGATATCCACCCGAAACATTGTATGGAGGTCGGAGTTGAGAAAGTCACAAAGAGGGTGCCAACTTTATATCCTCAGGTACCGCGGGATGGAAACTGGAGGAAGGAGGGATAGAATATAAGAAGTGGCGCTATTCGTGACTAAGTGAGATATGCCCACAATAAGGAGAATGAAACTAGAATCCTTTCCCACATGGCAGGAGGAAAGAAAAAATCATACGATGATTTCCACCAACTCTCACATGAGCAAACGTTTCCCAAAATATATGCTTATGCGGATCTAGCTTCGGCAATGACAAACGCACGCTAACGCCTACCTTTATGGAGCTTTGTTCTCATCGAAGGTTACCTTCGACTGAACAATTACTTCCATCCACCATTTGAATACAACACTGCAAAACGTCTACCTGGCCATGCCCTCAGTCGTGAGTGCCACAGCAGGCGCTGGTCACTGCCAGAGTGATTAGTCTTCAGCATCCGCTGGGGAACATCACACATTTGACTTAAAGTTGGCAATTCAAAAGAGACACCAGTGAAATCTTTTGTAATTGTGAATGTCGAAGAACTTATGCAATGAGGAAGGAGTTAGACTCAATTGACAAAGATTTCCTTGGGAGAAGTACCAGTTATAGTTATAAAAAGTGGAATAGACATAATGAATTAATATTTCCCAAAGGACATCAACCTTATCCCTCACAATATATTGAATGTAATTCCATTTACCTGTTAAGTAACAAGATTATACGTCGCGTAGATAAACTCTTTTACCTGTTAGTCCCGTAAATTATGGCTGACCTAATTATCTGTCGAAATATAAACAATCACGCTTTATACGTTCAGCTTTTCCCTTTTTTCCTCTATGTCTGCCTCTCGTTATCAAATATTACTATGGTTATTAATCAGAATCAAAGAGTAAACGTTATAGAGGATCATTTCTCCCTCCTTCCAGAAAGTTATCTTCAGAATGTACTGCAGCACCATACCCGCATCCGCGAATAAAACAAAACATCCCCGCGCCAACCCCGTTGTCTGATGAACATCTTGGCTGCGATAACAGTAAGTTTAATGCGCTCAACATAATTGTTTACCTAGCTGGCATGCCAAACGGAGAACATAGAGGCTTGACTAAAAAGGTGTGCTAATTGACCAGTGGTGGTTGTTCGCCAGCCAACAAAGAGGACGTTCCGATAAATCATATCAGAACCTGAGACCTATGAGTGATTAACTAGTAGGACGTGGCGAGAGTAACACCTTCGGGGCGATAAAAAATTCACCAACTTAGGTGAGTACTAGAAACCCTCGTATGTTCCTCGTCATATCTACATAATGCAGTTTAACGAAATTGTACTGTCGGACTTTGCCTAACTAATATGTAATAGATATATAATATCATATTATAAATAAAATAATATAAAGAGTACTAGGAGAAGCTGCTAATAATCTAAATTAAATATAAATGACGGATTATTAGAAAGTAGAAATACACTAAATATGTATAATAACGAACCTTAAACTACCGTTAACCTAAAACCTGACATAATCCATTAAACAACTAACAACTTAACTCTAAAAACCTAACTTAGGAAACAGCAACCACATAAAATCATAATGACTACTATATATATTATATCAATATATATCATATAGAATTACTGATATATAATCATACCGGTAACTATAAATATAGTATGATAAAGATATGAATATCTCCGAGGATATATTTACTAGATAATCTCCAATATAGAATAAAAAGATTAATATATATAATAAAAATGAAAAAAAAATATGATACATAAGATGGTATCACATATTCAGAAAGTATTCATAGGTTAACACACTTACAAGAAAACACCGAAAAAAAGGGAGAAGTATGACCTATATCTCCAATATAGCCCTGATGTCATAAAAATTAAAATTATAAACAGGAAACATTTCAGTGGAAACAAGACACAAAAAAAAAGCTACAAAATAAAAATATCAGATAATTAAATTAAGATAAATAAAAAATATAAATAATATAAATAAAGCCTATAAAATAAAAACAAACCACCCTACCCGAAATACTCCAAGATACTAAGAAATAGCCGTAAAGTTACGAAAATACTCAGTGAAACTATCCCAAGTACTATCATATATACATAATATATAACTATATATAATATATATAATATAAAATAAAAGAATATAGTATATATGAATATATAAATAATTATATATAAAGTATATTTAATATATAAGAAGTAATAGATAACTATCATAATATATAATAAATTAGGGTAATAAGAAATAAAGAATGAGCGAAGCAATTTTGAAGAGGGTAGTTCTGCTATTTGTTTCTTTGTTCAGATAAAATAAAATTAACTGCGGCCAGGAACCGGATATTTACATAATAAAAATGAACTTTCGCATTTAGGACTCCAACACACGACATAGTATAAAGACAAAGATATATAATTAGTTCTATTAAATAACTTTTGAACATTAAAATCTTACAGTTAGTAAGTCACAACAAGCCGTAACTTCTAAATGAAACAGAATAATAGGAAAAATTCAGAAATTCTCGAAGGAAAATATCTGGAAGTGCCAAAAAATTTTATATGAAAAGAGAGAGAAGAAGAGTTCTGTGTATTTTCTAAAGAACAGGGGAAATCACACAACAAGAAGCAAATAGCATCCAAAAGCGTGAGAAATTAATAGTGTAAATTCCGGTTTGGTATCAATTATCTCCATAACCAAAATAAAAAAAATCGTTGTAAATTCACATATATATGCTACATGAATTATAGAAAAATAATTGAATTTTATCGCAAAAGGGGAAAGTAACCATGAACGCATGTTTCACACAGTAGATCACATAGAAGACAAGGCCGATCATCGCAAACTTTCAGAAAGATTTCCAGGTCCTTCAGACAAAAAAAATATCATATCATCCCTCAGAATACGACAAACTCACCAATTAAAGAAATAGAAGCACACGATCGTACCAACACCTTCCTACGAGGGAATAAATAATATGAACCTGCACATCAAGCCCAGTACTTCAAGGATAAAGCTTCTAAACATCATAGATTCGAATCACTGACTACCTCATATCTAACATACCAGAATAACATAGCAACAATCGAAAAATATATTCAGACCAACGCACGCTAGTATATTTCTCTATTAAACTGCCACCTATACTGGAACCTACCAAACCACCGAATGTACCCGAAAAACGAACCTTGACCAGCAGACCGTTTTAAAAAACTGGTACATGCCAGATCAGTCACGCCTCCATAGCACAGATACGTTATCACACAAGAAGAATTAAATGCAGCATCGTAAAGAAGAAAAATAAATAAGAAAAATCCACTTATGAGTTTCTTGAAATATTATGAATAATTGGGAAACTTCCTCTAACAAAAATGCAGTTTTGATCCTTCGAAAAGGATAAAGAGCACTATAACATGAAAACTTGGAACTACATTAGCGCAGGATTGACACATAGTTTTTCTTTCTTTTATATTCTAAAATAAACATCAATGTTAGTTTATTAAGACTGCTCTATATAATTTTAACTTCAATAAAATAGCAAGTAGTGATAATTAAAATAAAGGAAAATGTTAGAAGAGATATTATTGCCTACCACCATTCTTCATTAATCATTCCAGTTTTAATTAAGCAGTAGATGAACTCATAATAAAGGATACAATTAGAGACATTTGGAGCATCACACCATACTATGCAAGACCCAACTAGCATGAAACCAGATTCAAAGATTAAGAAATAATAAAATAACACAAGACCGAGATGAATTCGGAGCAACTGAGGGCACCATCCATCCTCGCCATTCTCGAAAGAATTGATGTGACGACACGCCAACCTGCTCGTCTCGCATAGGCTTTATGATTATAGAACACATCAATCATATTTTAGGCTTATATAAGTAAACAGCTAATTAAATACGACATGAATTACTTTGAAAAACCCAAATATACTAGCAGTCTGTAGTCAACACATATATCATATACGGTTTACAAGGAACGAACGATAAACCGGCAAAATCACAGATAATAATTATCATAATCACATATATAATCTCCAATTAATTGAGCATTTAACCCAGCAAAATTATTCTCTTAACACAACTTGAAAGAGCGCATGACAGGCTACAGAGAAATCAAAGAACCCTTTAAAGACAGAGCTAGAGGAAGGCGCATCAAGAGTTAATAGAAATCCTATATGAATAATGAAAAAGTAAAAAAAGACCACAAAGAGATCAAAAAAATCAGAACATATAAAATCACCAAACGAACGTGATAAAGTCTTTAGTACTGAATAGACTAAAAGAAACCAACAAGACTATCAAAACTTAGACTGTAATTTCTCTATGAACATCAAGGAGAAGTAGTGAGTTAGCAAAATCGGATAATGGCTTGAAAAAGAAATATAGCAAAAAATTCAAGGTTAAGAGAATAAAGTGATAATAGTGTAAAGCTAGCTATAAAGAAAATTAGTAAATGAAGGTTCAAGGCGTATGCAGCAGTTCATCCATCTATTTTTAACAGAGATAAGTACAGCAGATTATATCTAACAATTAAACTTAGCATTATTAAGCACTATAAGTATACCTCAAAACATCATCAGGTAAGCTTATTAAGAAAAAGAAAATTACTGAACAAAAGTTAGTTATTTATTCAAAAGATATTTGAAGAGGAGTGACAAAGATAGAAGTCAGTAAATAGTTCAATAAAAAATGAAAAAAAGAATAAATCAGTGGCTCTTCAAAAAGCAAGAATTTCTTAAAGAAATTGAAATAATTTTTTTACCAAGAGGAAATCAATCATTTACTAATCTGTGGAAAAAGGAAGAAAAAATTAATTGTGTTTGAAGGACGAGTGCTACAATTTCATATATATTGGGTTCTCTTTCATATACTAGCCCAAAAATAAACTCTCCTTTCCAGTCTCCCCAAAAAATATTCAGAGAAAATTTAATTTCATTTATCAGCTTTTTTGCCCATTTTTGTAGGTCAC
>JABUQX010119146.1:0-12014 GCA_015478945.1 Trachelipus rathkii | reverse complement strand
ACAAGATATCAACATTAACGCTTATCTAGCACAACGTCAGTCTTCAACCTCTTGAGTTGGAAACTTTGAAGTTGGAAGAGACCTGAAGCAGTGAAGATCCTCTTTTCCATTGTCACCACTTTCTGTCTTCTGTCCATAATCGTTCTGCTTCATATTTATAAAGGTAACCCTCTCTTCTCTCTCTCTCTCTCTCTCTCTCTACTCTTCTCTCCTCTCCTCTCTACTCTCCTCTCTCTCTCTCTTCCTCTCTCTATATATAATATTATAATTATATATTATTGAGTATATATATATATAATATTATATATATATATATATATATATATAATATATAATATAATATATTATATATTATGATAGAACAAAGGTACTTAACGGCCACACGGAACGGTAGATCGGAAGAGAAATTTCTTCTTCTCTCTTCTCTCCTTCTCTCTCTCGCTCTCTCTCGTATATATATATATAATATATATTATATATATATATATATATATATATATATAGGATATATATATACTATATAAATATATTATAAGTTTAAATATTATTTTATAAACAGGGTGATAGGTATAGTAGTAGTAGATTATATATATTATTTTATATGTAAAAGTTACTTAACGGCCCCACAAAACGGGGAGGTCGGATCGAAAAAAAATTTTCACAGAGAGCCTCTGTATTGATACATAAATAGATGTTTTAGGGGCTAAATGAATTTCTTTTTTATGACCTGACCTAGACCTTACCTAAGCCTAACCTAATCTGACCTAACTTAACCTAACTTAACCTAACCAAACCTAACTAACCTAATTTCACCCCGGAGAAAACAGGGTAAAAAAAATCATTCGCCGATAGAACAATCTACTAGTATCGTAGAATGCTACCCGTGAAATTTTTTTTTTGATCCGCTCCCGTTCCGTGTGAGTGTTTAGTAACTTTGTCCATATATATATAAATATAATATATATAATATTATATATATAATATAATAATATATAAGTTAATTATAAAGTTTTATTAGAATAAGTTTCTTAAGTATATATATATTATATATATATACTATACTATATATAGGTTAGTATTAAACCGTAATAATGTAAAATACATAAAAACATTCATACATGACCCTCAAAAACTTTGTTAATTTATTTATTATTTTTTTTTATGTTTACGTTTTTTTTTATTTTGTACTTTTCAGAACTGAAATTTGCCGCTGATTCCAAAAATGATTCAATTTTAGTGTAGCTATCCTTGTTTTTTAACTATGGTGCGCGGCCTAATCTGAGAGATATATAATAATAATATAATACTATATATATATATATATATATATATATATATATATATAATATATATATATATAATACTATATTATATATATTATATAATATATTATGATATATATAGTATATATATATATTAGTATATATTATATTATATATATATACATATTTATATTATATAATATATAGGGTAGTATTAGTAGTATATATAGTATATGATGTAGTAAGGTATATATATATTATATATAGTATATAATATATATATATTATAGTATATAAATATAAATAGTGTAAAACATATATATATAGATCTATGTTGGTTGCTGTTTCAGATTCTATTAAAAATTCAGATTTAGATTATATATTAGATATATAATAATATATATATAATACTATATAATATATATATATTATATATATAATATATATAATAGTAATAGATAATATATATATATTATATATATAGTTATAAGTTATATAGTTATATGATAATAGTTATATATATATATATTATATATATATATATATATATACTATATAATATATATATATATATACTATATATTATATATATATATATATAATAGAGATATTACTAATATGTACAAGGGGTGACTATATATATATAATATAATATATACTATATATATATATATATACTATATAATATTATATATAGTAATATATATAATATATAGGTGTTATATATAAATATGGATTATAATATATCAATTTATAATCAAACGCCTTAATATATCGAAATATCGAGTGTATATTCGGGAGAATATCGATATTTTTCTGGCGATAATATCGAAGCGATATGAATATTTTTTAAATAGTTGAGATATCGATTTATCGATATGTTTTAGATATCGACATGCCCTACAGTGAGCGTGCCCATACCGGGTGCCACGAAGATGTGTATTGAATATTGTCAAGCGCCACCACGGCGAGGAGATCTCTGCCGGTAGTTGCCTAAGAGAGGCGTGTGAAAAACCACATAATCAGATAAAAGATACGAAGATTATATCGTCAGTATTAGAGATACATCAGAGCGTCACCGAACCGTACTGCGATCGGAAAAAGATGTGAAGAGAATTTACGAAATGATACATCAAGAACAATTGATAAGTTAGTATAAGAGATTTTTCAAAAATCTTATAAGAATACAAGTAAGAGCTTATTAGGGCTGAAGTTAGAAGGTCAGAGCGCTTCCTGTTTTCGGAAATTAGGTATGGACTATATAAGTTTGAAGTAGCGTTCCACACTTGATGAGATAAAGGTTAGTAATTTAGTATTTTGAAGAAATAGAGTTAATAGTAGAAAATTAACAGTTGAGATTAGAAGGTATAGCCACAGAAGTCACAAACTCCCTCAATTTAACTTTATCGAGGATTAGGAATGCCATCCAGAGGCCATTACCCAGCATTCCCTAACTGATATCGTAGATCTCAGGAGCTCTCATGCTTACAAACCGATCGAATGTTAATCATAGTCAAGAGCATCATAGGAAGACATGAAAGAGAAGATAAGCAAGTTGATGAGAATGGCAACATGAATTCGATCCTGAGTGGTTTGATATAGTAGTGATAAATAGGCAGGCCGTTATAGAGATTGGACTTTTTAGTAGGTTGAGAGAGAAAATTAGCTAACATGAACCATTCAGATTGAGAATAAAATTCAAAAATAAATAAAATTTATATTTAATAAAATTTAATTTACATTTTTTAATTAAATTCACTAATGAAAATAAAAGAAAATTAAGAGTGAAGAGATAAAAATAATAAAATTTAAAGGGGAAATTTTTGAAATGTTTAAATACGGAATTAAATTAAGAAAAGTGAAAGGGGAGGAGGGTAAAAAAAGGAAGCATGGAAGGGAGAAAAGGAAAGGCAGGATTTACAGAAGTTTAGTAGAGCATGTTAAGTTGCAACGGAGGACCCGAGAAAAATTTGTCACAGTAGGAGAACCAAGGTGGGTGTGAGCCACTTTGCGTGTTGATGAAAGACCACTAAATGTGGCTCAGTCGAAAGTAGATCAGGCTGCAACGATTTCTAGGCAAATGAAGAATTAGCGAAGAGGATAGGGAGAACGGAGAATTTGTGTCACTTCACAATGCGCAGGATTGTCTCTAGCTAAATGGGCCAGAGAGCAAGCACGATAGTATTGTATACTATAAATATTATTATATATATATATTATATACTTATATATATAAGTTATATATACTTCAAATAACATTTATGAATATAAAGTATTATATATAATATAGATATATATATCTATTATATAGGGAGTAGTATATATATATATAGTGATGACCTTTTGCCGGTTTACGACCGTCAGTTTGAATTTTTTTTTTTTTTTTTTTTTAAAAAATTTCCTGGAGTATATTGAATACAAGCCTAACAATCAATTGTAAAAAAGTGGGTAACGGCCATGATTTCAAAAAAATAAGATAGGACCTTTTCCGTTTGTACGACTCTAGTCAGGTTTAAGTTATTTATTTTCTTAAAAAAATATATATTGGCTAGTATATGGATGACTAACAATGAAAATAATTAAAGATAAAGGGACGTGCATTCAAAAGTTCGAAATATGTTTAATTTAACTTTTTTTAAAAAAAAATTCTTTAGCAAATAAGTTTGATCAAATTATGATTTCATTACATTGACTTCTAAAGAAGAATACCCAAGGGTAAACCGCAAAAGATGACAAGGAGTCGGGTCTCTCGGCCTTCGGGGAACGACGGTGGGTAGACTATTTTCCCACCCGTCCGGGGAGGTCTCCGAACCCCCGGGCTCTTTGATAGTTATGGGTGTCGCGGGCGGTTTCCATCCCCCCCCCTACGGGAGGTATGAGAAAAGACGATCCCCCCATCGGTCAGCCGGGCGTCGCTTGAGCATCCGTTAAATAGATATAAATAAAATAAAAATTATATTATATATATAATTATATGTATATAATATAATATTTTTTAAATAGAATTTAGAAATATAATAATACTTATATATTTAAAAAAGAGAAATAAATCTTTTATAATGTTATGAGTACATTAATCTATAAATTTAAATCGAAGGATGATATAATTTTTAAATAAGAAATATATATATTGCCAATTTTTCAGAAATAAGCTTATATTACGCTGATTTCCATAAATGTAATGTTTTTCATGTAGTGTTCGTAAGTTTTCAGAAAATATTATTAGCAATTATAAAAAAAAATTATAAAACAAATAAATTAATATTAGATTTTTAAAAAAAACAATAAAAGGTTTTGATAATAATTTTGGTAAGTTTAATCTAATTTTGATAGAAAAGAAATTACATTTGTAGTATCATTATTTACTAGCATATAGATTAAAAAAAAAACTAATAACAAAATAACTGAACTGTGAATTTAATAGTCTTAGACAGATTATAGGAGTACCAATTATTAATATATATTTTATTAAGTACGAAGGGAAAGAAAGAGTATGAAAGGTATATATATATATAATATTATAAATGTTATATATATAAATAAAAAATAAGGTATAGTATATAGTATAATATGTTATATAATAATATATAAAAGTATAGTATAGTATAAAAAAAATAATATATTATAATAAGTAGGGGTATGCTAGTAAAGGGGTGATATTAGGAATAAGTAAAAAATAATATAATATATTAATGATAAACTAAAATATTTAATACAGATAATTAATTAAATATATAAATTATTAGATTTTTAATATAATAAATTAAAATTGATATTAAATATTATATATTATTACACTATAGTGGAACTTTATTTAAATGAAAGAAAATTGTTTTAACAACTTTCATATTAATGAATTTAATTTTATATTTTTAATTTCAGATATTACAAATAAAAAAAATATAATAAAACGATTTTTTTAATCATCAATTTATTAAAAGCGATATTAATCTTGGTATTTAAGGATATTGCATATTAGCTCGTGAAGTTAGATCGTTAATCGTATAAAAACGTTTCAACCGTGAGCATTTTTCACAAATACTGTAGGTGAAATAGTAATAATTATTGTAGTAATATTTTTTTTTATCTATAATGAAATGATGAAATATATATATATACAATATATGAAAAAAAAATTTATTAGCATTAATAAGAAACAAAAATTATTAAATATAAAGGTCTTTGACACATAGATATAGCAAGCAATAGCTTACTAGCCCTTAGCCGGAAAAAGCAAATATTCCAAAGCGTAAAATTACAACAACTTATTATAGTTAATACTTCAATACGTTGGTGTCCGTTGTAATTAGAATTTTTCCCAAAGTTTTCAAATATCCTTTAATATTTTAATAAATGAACATAATATATCCCTAAAATAATAACTCCAATTTATTCAATTAAGATCAATTATATCACAAATGAAGTATGAGAAGTTGCAACTTAGAAATTATCGTGAAAATTCAAATATGCCACTTGGACTAAGTAAGTAGTTATTGAAATAATGTTTCAGAATCATACGTCTGCAAATATGACTCGCTGCAATGTCGTCGCTAATATCAGTATACTGTCTTCTAGCTTAGATATGCAATTAAAGTGAGCTCTCGCCAACTATACTGAGATACAAGTTGGACTGGTTAAATTCCTCATCTGAAACAGTAAAGTTTTCGGTGTTCTACAATATTAAGCTTAAGTTGTGTGAAGAGCATGAGTAACATATTTACATTACAAACAGTGACGTATAATACGTTTTTACGTTTTACCAATTATGTAGAATTTCTCTCAAAAAATGTTGCGCTTTACTCAAATATTACATTTCGTCACTCCATGGATGATGAGGGGCCTAATTTGCAAGCTTAATGGTAGTGTCTTCGGTGGGTAAAAGAGACAAAGAAGAATAACAAAGACGGTCCCAATATGTGATCATGTTATCAGCGTAATGGGGTGTTGGTCTCTTTTCTGCGTAATCAAGGGCTTCCTTCTGTTTTCTTTTCTATATGTCTTTAAAGAAAATCCACGATTCGTAGTGAGCAATTCTTACTCGAACTGTAATTTGGTTGTCCAAAACAACGTTTAGCGTGTGGAAGGTGTTGAAGTGAAATAATCGGTGTTGGACAGCGATGGCTGTTTTTGAGACTATTTCCTCTGTTGTTCCTGCAGTTTTTTGTACTTTAAACTCACTTTAACAGTACTAGGCTCTACGTTTACCATTTTGCTCTGTCAGTGTTTAAGGTCGAAGGACTCTCGTATGACCTGTTCTAGCTAGCGTTCTTCATTTTAAGTAGTGTTTAGACGAGAGCCACCTTTTTCAAATCTCTGGATTTATACTAAAATAAGATAGGTTGAATGACCATATTATTATGTTCGTATCTGTTTAGATCTTATACATAGACAAATTAATTAGGCTTCTTTAGAAACCTAATAAGCAGAATGCTTTTGCCGCTTGTCACGAGATACTTCCAATAAGTGACGTAATATTTATCACTTATATAAAATTAATACTCTTAATAAACCGTAAGGTGTCTCGTTTAATAAGGATTTTCCAGTTTCAATGCTTTTTTATAACAGTAATGATGCATTAATTAAATAATTACAATATCCATTTATATATTCAATTATCATTCAATAGTGTGATAAAGAATAATGTTGCCATAGTATTTACAATAGTTTGATCTCATAGTCTATGGCATGTACGTTGAGGAGTGAAAAAATTTTTTCACTTGATTATTAGGTCAGACATAACGCGCATGCGCGCATTTCAGATTTGGCTCTGTCTTACTCTGAGGCGTGCGCCATCACATAATGATCTCTAAGTGCGAATCCTGAGCGATAATGCATATTTCTTTTCGTGTTCTACAATTTAGTCTAAGTTGTGTAATATCTGTAATTAGCTCTGATTCAAACGTGCGTATCCGTATTACGTTTTATCATATGTGATTCCTCCATGTGGTCAAAATATCATTCGCCAGTATAGAGTATAGGCATATTTGCAACTATACATGATGTTCTATTGTAAAGCAAAATTATCAAAGACGTGCCAAAGTTGACTGCTTACTAGGAGATGATAGACCGTATCAGGTGTTTACAGTTTCTTACATAGTCTTAAGAAATCCTCTCGTTTATCGGAGAGAGCAAGTCACGAACTGATAGTTTATTATTGTCCTAAAAGACGACCGTTGGAACGTAATGTTAAGTGGAATAACGTTTAACTACTATGCGTGCATATCTATGTGTGATTTGTGTAGTATAGCTTTTAAATGCTTCGTAGACGACTAGCTCTATCGAATTATTTACCTTTGCCCTTTTAGCAGTTTTGATTAGGTCTCGAGACGATAACCTTCTAGATTGTTTGTAGTGTTTTTTAGCGCATGAAGCCACCGTTCATCTCTATAAGGGTTCTAATAGGGATCATGCCCATAATGTTCTGTATCTGTGGTATCTGTGAAATAATCTCTCAACTTTATTTTCTTAATGAACTTTTGATAGAAGCTACTTGATAGGTGATCTTCTTTTCCACAAAACGTTTAACTTTTTTCTCTCCGCTCAATATTCGAGCGCCAGGTCTAACGTATCCTTCTCCATTGTTCGCAGAAAGGCAGACCTCGTAACAGCGTAGTCGATTTCCTATCTCGTATTATTTTACAAACAATGTGCTCTTTTCAACACTACTGTTGCTGTGAGGATGAAGCGGTAAAACTTAAAGTTGGGGCAGCAAGATGAACCTCCACATTGGAGTCACATTGTGCAAGCGTGGTTGGACGACTTACTCCCAGATCGGTGGGTTTTTTGGTCATAATTTGGGTCATGACTACAGAGGCTCCCTAATCATTTTGGACCTCCCTCTGTCTCTGTGTGGTACTTAACGTCCTATTTGCTCTCGTATTTCGGTCTAATGGGGCGGCTCCCAATTATTACGCAGAGGCTTCGAGACGCCAGAACCCTTTGAAGCGATGCCCTTGTTTCCACTTCCTTCACTCCACGGAATACTTGATATAGACCAATGATTTGTGGAGGAATTTGAGAATTTATCGGAGAAATTTTTACTCCCCTCTAAACCGAAAGAATGTGTAACTATTTGTGAAATCATTTTATTGATTATGTGAATAATTATTCCTCTGTTCTCTCATGAAACAAACAGACTTTCAACTTTGACTGTAGGATATGCTGTTGATATTATAAATTACGCTGTGATAATAAAGCTTGAAACTGGGATCTTTCTTTACGGACACTTGCGCATTCGAAGTTTTTATTTTTTATTATTAGTGTGTAAAAATGGCAGGCCCTCGTGGCTGTTGTCAGCCTCACCTTAGAATTTAATACAAAATAATGTAATTTTTATATATAGTTTTACAACGACCAATTATGCAGGATTCCTTAGTTTTGAAAAGAGACGATTTCTCAGTACAAAAAAAAAAGCAGTACAAGTATAAACTACACGTATAAAGAGTATAACCTCGAACTCCCATCATTAACGCCCCACCCCCGCAACAGCTCCCATACTCCTTTTCTTCCTATCAGCCGAACCACAAATAAAGAAAATGCAGAACTACCAACGCAGACAAAAACGTCTCCAATACATTTTACTTAAATCTAGGATAATAAAAACCGTTTTATGTAAGATATTAAAAACATATTTGAGCCATTTGAAAGGAGATACGTTTAGAGAAAATATTGGAAAATTATAAGTATTGTTAGGTAATAATATCGATCTAATACATTAATATTTTAAAAATCCTGCTTAATGAAATAATATTTTAAAACTCTAACCGGTATCTTTAATGATTATACTGAGTGAATTAGTAGGGAAATATTTTTTAACTCTTACATAGTCGTTACTTCTTGTTTCTAAAATTTAACTCGAGAGCGTTAATTAAAAAGTAACGAAAAGTAAACGAGTAGAGTTAACGTGTTTTTACTAATTTTAACGCTATTATAACCGTCTAATACATTACGGTCTAATTGCCCGACCCTTGTATTATTATTTTATAGTTAAATGTCAAAAGTAATAATTAAAAATATTATTATTATTATATATAATATATTATCATTATATGCTTAGAAATTAAATTATACTATATTTAAAAAGAATAATAATAAAATTATATATACTAGCATTTTGAAATATTAATCTATTTATTTAAAATATTATAACATAAAAATAAAAAAATAATATATATATAATTTAATATTTGAAAAAAAAAAATTATCTCAAACTCTTTTTTTTGTTTTTAGATAACTTATTTTTTATTGTAGTCATTAAGGTTCTTTTCAGAATTTATTTTCACAAATATAGGAATGCATGAAGAATGTAATTAATATGCTATAATAATAAGACCCTTGATCAAATTAATACTTTTAAAGAGTCAATTTTCTCTTTTATTAAGAAAACTTTGAATTTATATATACAATAACTTATTTCATAATTCCCGTTAGTAAGTAAATTTTTTATAAAATATCTGAAGGTAGTGTATGCCATATGATTTAAACATTGATAAATAACTCCGTATATTCGATCTCTACATGAGTTTTGAAATTCTTTCCTTGAGCTTTTCGAAGTTTTCTGTGAAACTCTCTAAAAAGTTCATTTCTTCTTGATCTACTACAATTAATCTTGTTTGCTTCTGCGATTAGCTCTACTTATTGTCATATAACAGAGGTCGTGGATAAGTTGTCGAAGGGGTTCGACTTCGAGGAAAGGGTCACTGTATATCAGGGTCTTTAACTGACCCCATAATTAATAATCTAAAGTATTGAGGTTGGGGTAATGTGGAGACTATGCAGCGGGACCTCCCGGTCCAATCCACCGATTTGAGCAGATCTCATCGAGATAAAGGCGGATTGGTAGAGTAATTTCATGCATAAACCACATACGCGACGGCCACATACCTCTGCGAACACCAAGAGGAACGTCCTCGAGGAGTTCCGGCAAAACCTCACGAACGAAATGCAGGTATGTCTGAGCCATCAGATGCTCTGGTAGAAAATATGGACTGATAAGGTTGTCACGTATCATAGCAGCCCACACGTTACACCTGAATCTGCACTGGTGGTGTTTGTTAGGTAAATTTATAACATCATTCTCGACTGAATGACGCTTCATTCGTGTAGAGGATCCATGACGTCACATCGTTCTCCTGCTTCTGGCACAGAAACCAGTGACAGAATGGTACACGCGATGCATAATCATTTGGCGAGGGACTCTGTACACGCTATAAATGATAGGGGTACATACGCTCATCCCGCAGTACGTTCATTAAGTCCAATGAGATACACCATGGGGACGGGAAAGGGTTCTAGAGCTAGCGCGTCGATCCCTTGCATGTGAACAACACTGTGCCGTCCATTGAAAGCTGTGAGGGGTATCTGGCGTCCGCTTTCATGCACCCTCCGAAGGATGATGGGCGAAGGTCGTATGATGTGGTTGGTTGTCGTCTATTAGCAAACGTAGCACGATACAATCTTGATGTCTCACAACCGTTCCCGTTCGCACGCCCATAAATTAAATACATGTCGGCCTGTTCAAGGTATGGATAACACAACATTGTCACTCAGTCAATACCGTTATTCTGTAATTCGTACACCTGATGATAGCTTGTTCCATACAGGTGGGGAAGATACCTCCGTATCCGCCGTTGCCAAACGTTCTACAGTTCTGCGAAACGTATCGTCACAATTTTACAGCTGTTGCTATGCGGATATCGTGTGTACACATGACTTGCGTGTGCTCACCCACCCTACAATCCCAGCGTATCACGTAGACCTATACGGGTGAAATCCATTATCTCCGTAACCGTGCATTTCCATACCTATGTTCATTAAACATAATTTGGCCAGAACAGCGTGTTTAGTCAGATCCCAGGAGTAGTAATGCTAACCGCTTAGAGTAAGATGGTATTACCCTCAAAAACGCATTACCCTCCCTACGTAACTAGGGAGGGTATTTTGCAATCGCACGTAGGTTCGTGGGGGTATTTTAGGAGCAAAGGTGACGTCAAGCTGTTTCGTGGGTGGTATTTCTATGTGTACGTACGTGCCGAAGTCACGTACGCACACATATGGTCGAAGACCATATGCGTATATTACTTTTTTAGGTGTAGTATTTGCCGAAGTCACGTACGCATGCGCGTACATTAGCCGTGCTCACGTAGGTTCCTGAGGCATTTTTACCCTCCTCTGCTGCTGCTCTAGATGGGTGTTTTCATTATTCACATTGGTTCCTGAGGCATTTTTACCCTCCTCTGTTGCTCTTTCGTGGGTGCTTTTCCCTCCTCTCCTGCTGCTCATGGTGGGTGTTTTTCTCTCCTCATTTGCTGCTCATGGCGGGTATTTTCATTCTTCACGTAGGTTCCTGAGTCGTTTTTACCCTCCTCTGTTGCTGCTCTTGGTGGGTGCTTTTACCCTCCTCAGCAGTGTGCAACGAGTCCTGGCCCCGCACCAGTCCCTCTCTCTGAGGCTTCGCCTGTGCTTGAGCCCCACTCTCACGGAGGTCATCGAACTTGGGTGGGTTTCTCCCCACCCCCTCTCACTTGTTTCTATCCTCTCAAGTTGTATAACCACCACTATATAGTATATTTATATATATATATATATTATATAATATATATATTATTATAATTATATATAAATATATATTAGTATTATATATATATATAGGTTATATAATAAATATATTATTCTATATTTATATATTATATAATATTAACATATATATTGACAATGCATATATATTATATATATAGTATATATATATATATA
>JABUQX010119145.1:20000-30042 GCA_015478945.1 Trachelipus rathkii | reverse complement strand
AGCAAATACGGTGGCAGGGGAAGTGTTGGATAAGGAAATGGAAGAGAGCAGAGGGGGCCCTACTTATTATATGCGGATGATTGGTTTTTGTGTGTCGCGAATCTGAGAGAGTTTGAGAAGCATGAGTAGAGGGGTTTGGCAGGGTGTGTAAAGGGAGAGGTTTGAAAGTAAATGTAGCATTAAGAGTATAAGGCTTTAATAGTGAGGTGAGGGAGACAATCGGTGTGAAGTTATAATGTTTAGATGATAAGCACATGGAACAGTATCTTAGTTTAAATACTATAGGATATATGTTGATGAAAGGAACGGACGGGCAGAGTGTAGTTAAGAAAGATGTGAATGGTAGGGAGGTGGCTGCGTGCAGAGTAAGGGACTAAGTCTTGAGTCAGATAGGGTTTTGCATGGTTGTTTGTATCGGTGTAAGTATAGTAGTGAAACTAGGGCTGGAATAAGAGTCTTAGAATCTAAGGTTTACAATAGTGATCAAATGGAAATCTTTAGGGGCGTTTAGGTGTTGAGAAGAATTGATAAATGAAGCAAGTTTAATGCTGTAAGTTGATGTGTGGTGTGAAGAAGGGCGTAAAATGAGAGAATAAACGAGATACATTTGAGAAGGTTTGGTCATATGTAAAGGATGGATGATAAACACATGGTTAAGATTATATATAGTGGTGAATGTGCTGGGAATCGGCTGGCTAGGGAGACCGAAGAAAAAGTGAATCAAGTCACTAAGGAATGCCTGAAGAGAGAAATTGTGAGTGAGTTTGGCGAGGCGAGAAGAAAGGTGCCATAGGAGAAGTGAACGGCGGGTTTGTTGAGGCGGTATGGTTGTGGGACTTGGCCAAGGGATGAACCCCACATTGACAAGTTGCCTTAGTGAGGGTCGGTCGCAGTCTCGTGAAACCCTTGGGTGGATAATTTTCCCAATCTGGGAAAGAAGGTGGATGTGATTAAAATTGATGATTTTTATTTATTTATGTTATATTTATTTTATTTATATATTTAATTTACTTATTTATTTAATATCATTTTTTTTTTTTCTGAGAAATTGATGATTCTTTAGAACTGGTCCACAAAAAAGGGAATATGTGATGAGATAAATTTGATTAGAGAAGAGAAGAGAAGAGAAGAGAAGAGAAGAGAAGAGAGAAGAGAAGAGAAGAAGAAGAGAATGAGAAAGAAAGAGAAGAGAAGAGAAGAGAGACAGAGAGAGAGAGAAAAGAGAGAAGAGAACGAGAACAGAAGAGAAGTGAAACGACTAAAAGAGAGACATAGAGATGGAAAGACTATGTGAACATTAGAAGAAGAAAGAGAAGAGGAAGAAGACAAGAGGCAGAAAAGAGAAGAGGAAGAAGAAGAAAGGATAACTTAATGATGAAGGGAAGGAAGATCAAAATTTATCACAATGGAAGGAACAGATTTCATCAACTCAAAAAAAACGAAACAAAGAAAAACATTTTATAAAAAATTGAGAAAATTTGATTTTCAGGCAAAATCTAAAGACAACTAAGCTGGGCAAAATACCTTAATTCCTTGTCGACGCAACTTGTTGATCGCACAACGGACTTGATGCCAAAATTAGCCAAAAATTTTTTTTCATCTGAAATCGAAATGTACTTTTGAATCTTTTCCTTTTGATTTCTTCAATAATGATATATTTTTCAGAGTCATGAATTTCTGCAAAAGAGATTTATTAATAATAATACTTAATAAAATAATACATAATAATAATAATAATAATAATAATAATATAATAATAATAATAATAATAACTTAATAAAATTCTGATTCTTTCATTACTTCCCACTAGATAAGGGGAAGGTGCATAAATGCAAGGAAATAGGATAGTTAAGTAGAAGAGCATGACGTAAGTCAAAAAGAAAGTCCCCCTATCGTCCCCTAATTCCCTAAGTGAGAGCTCATCTCAGTCAAAAAATCAACCCTAGGGGTTCACAGGACAGCGACGGACCATAGCTGTGGTATCACGTTAATGTATGGTTCATTCCCTTGGTCAGGTCCGCAACCATACCCCTCACAAAACCCCATCATTCACTCCAATTATGCACCTTTCCTCTCGGCCTCTGCCAAACTTCACATATCCATTCCTTATAAAATGTCTTACTGACTCCAATCCACCTTTTCTTCAGTCTTCCCCAGTCGATAGATTCCCAGCACAACACACTATACAATCCTCTTAACCAAGGCGACCATGATTCACCTTCCCATCATGACCAACATCATCTAATCACACCTGTTATTTCTCTCAATTTCATCTTCTTACAACCACACAACTCCCTTACACGTTTATTACTCTTTATCTTATTCTCTCACACTAAACGTCCCTATGATTATTAATTGAACAATAGCTAGTGCCTTAATCCTATTTCTTTTCCACACCCCGATTCCAACAACCAGTAACAAACCTACCTCGTGCAAAAACCTAGATTCAGCTCAGAGCTTATTCTTTTTGCATCCACCAAGAAATTAATTGCACCAGCTACCTTCCCACCATTCACAGCTTTCCTACTTCACTCTGCATCATGCATCTTTTCATCCAACATTTGATACTCATTCCAATTGCTCACAATTACACACAACTTCACACGCGTGACTCTCCTTCTCACTATCTCACCTACTCATATCTACAATTATACCTTCAAAAACCCCTTCTTTATTACACATGCTGCCAAATGCCTTTCCCAATCCTCTCAAAAACTCGTTCAATTACCAGACCAAAACCAAATCATTCGCGTTACAATAAGCAGGGCACCTCCACTCTCTATCATTCTAAAACGTTCCCCTGCCAACTCTACCTTAATTCCTTCATAAACCCCATCCATATACAAGTTAAATAACCAAGGAGACATAACACATCCCTGCCTCACTCACCAGTTCACTTCACTTTCAAATCCATATCTTACAACGATTCACTAAAGACAAACTACTCTTGAATTAATTCACCATACATAACCATACATTACACCATACATAACTAACAACTTGCCCACAGAGCTTTAGTTATCCAGTAAATACGCCTGCGCAAGTCCATAAACCTAATCAATTTATTCTTCACTTCAATGTTCTCAATATTTGGTTTTATGTAAAGAATTTGACTACATTCTCTACTACTTACTAAATGCAACCTTTGTTCTTCGTCAAATCAATTCCTCAGTCACTTGACACACTCTTTCAACCAAATACCAGCATATATCTTCACGGATACCTGTTAGGTTAAAGTGTTTTTATTATTTACTTTAATATTTAATTAATTTATCAATGGTGGAATTACCTGGTCCTACATGGTCCTTTTTGGTGGTATGTTTGTTTTAAGGATTCTTCCCTGTATTATTATTATATTTATATCTTTCATATAAATTATGTGTATATTTTGGATTGTTTTCTTGTTACTCCATGTCCAGATTTTCTTTTTTGGCGGGCTCCACAAGACGTTAGGACATATCTGATGCCCTCTCCTGAAAGACGTGTTGGGGGTGGTGAAACGGGATTGTATCCAATTAGCGTTCCCGATGGCATTACTCTCTGCGTGAACGGGTCCTCATGTATGTGGTTCTGATGGTCCTATCCTTGGTCCTATCTTCCTGTTCTGAAGGTTTACTCGGTCATGTTCTTTTAGACATATGTCACAGGAGTAACAATGGTTTGGTACATCCAGATAATATTTTGGGCCAATAGAATATTGGGTAATCTTACCATTGTATTTCTTTATCCTTGAATGGACCAACGCAAGACTGTCATTCATGTGCCACTTTTCAGAACTCTACCCATAATATTCTATTTGGGACAACCAAGTAAAAATCTATTTACCTAGTGGTTCTCCATAACTCTTTTAAATAATTACCCCTATTCTTACTACATACTTATAACAATCTCACTTTCATTTCTTATGAGCCTCCATATCTCTTTGCAGAGTATAATACTCTTTTGTTTACCTTTTAAAGTCTCCCGAGATTTCATTTAATAAGTTCCTTTATCTCTTCTCACCAGTATGAGCTATTTTCTCCTTCACCAAGCTACTTACATTCTCCTCATATGGAACTTTGTTGTTGGACTGGTGGCTACATCACTTCAGTTGTGCTCACATCTTTTATTACGATCTTGTTTCCTCTAAGACATTACTATCTACAATCGACGTCTCTCTGGACATCCAAGTATCCGTACCTTCTTCACGGTTTTTCTAGTGGTTTTGTAGGGACTCTATTTACTTTCTTCTCCTGTAACCTCTTCATCCTTAGATGAACGTTGGGACCCTATCATCACATTTAGTGACGGCTCCGTGGTTGGTTTGACACTCTTCTATTGACGTCCAAAGATTGTGGTACTGACGGTTTCCCTCTGCATTCAATTCTTCCCTCTCCAAACCGCCTTCCAAAACTTTATGATTTGTTTGATAAATCTTCCTGAGAATCTCCTCAGCGTGTCTACGCGATGAGGGAATAGCAAACTTCTATGTGCTTATGCTCTCTTTCTCAATAATGAGGACCTCGGACACCATCGCCTCCCATGCGAGAGTTAGCTGACGTCAGGGGTAGATGCACCTTTAGGACATCCCAATGATAAATTTCATAGACGACTGCGGCAGCACTTGCTGCGGTTCGTCCTACCCAATAGTAAGGCTAGAGTATCCACATCTACATTCGATGTGGAGGCCTCTATCACCGTATCTTGTCCGCAATCTTATCTTCATGTTATCTCCAACATAACACCTCTTGGGTACGAACTTCTCTCGCACAACTACGACATTACAACCAGGTATCTCGAGAGTGTTATTGACTTGTAGCCATTCAGCCGATCCCATAAGTTACATGGTAGGGTGACATACTTGTCATTTTCCACCTTCTTTACTTCATTCCCAGGAGTTTCGGCTCTTCACCTGAACCATTCAGGACTTACTGCCGCTCTCAGAGACTCCGGATGCTCTCCCGTGCTCTTTACTTCCTCCTTCGGTTGTTTACCTGATATCTTGGTCCTCTACCTACTGTTGAAATGAGGGACTCTACATGTCTCTAGCGAGATTGTCCTCTCCTCTGACATTATGTAGCACGTGACCACGCCCTGGGCTCTCTGTACTGCGACGATGGTTCTGTCTGTCGCCGCTTCCGCTATTGATCTTGCCTTCATTGTTTGTTGCCCTTGATGTACGTTGATCACTGCTTTTATGATTACTATTCGTAAAGTAACCACTGCCTCTTGATCTAAAATTATTATTACTGTTATGATGGCTTTTATCCGCGTGATTATGATTCCGTGCGTGACTATTTGTTACGAATTTTAAATGATGAGCTTCCATATAGCCCTCTGAACTGACTATAATCTCCTCCGGTATCTTCTTCTTTGTTTCCCTCAGATAAGTAGCAAGTTCTTTCGGGACAGTATTTAAATACTTGTCGACTGAGAAAAACTCAATAAGATCGTCAGGTGTCATCGTTACGTTTGCTGCGGTAATCCACTTCCTCAGAGCTTCAATAATCTTTTGCAGGTACACCCTAGGGTTATCATCCTCCGTAGGACTCATATTCTTGTACTTGGTCCGTACCTACTTTCTGTGAGACCGTACCTCACTAACAAAGCTCTTTTTAGGCTGTCATAATTCTTTAGCTCTTCAACAGACAAATTGTTGAACACATTAACCGCCTTATTCGTAAGGAATGACCCTAAAACTAACGCTTGCTTTTCCTTAGGGATGTCATTTGCCTCCGCTTGTTTTTCGAACATTAGCAAGTACTCCTCTATATCATTTACTTTCTCATCAAAGAATGGAAGCTTCAACTTCGGGTATTTATTAGCGTAGGAAGTGCTGTGGCTGCTCTGAGTGCTTTGAGAAGCTATTGTTGCATCGTGTTGACGCTGTTTTTTGTCAGCGTCTAGCTTCATTTGCAGCATTCTCTCCTCTGCTTCTCTTGCATCTTTCTCTGCCTCAAACTTGACTTGAGCTTCAGCTTCGATCTTAGCTTTTTCTCTTTCATCTTCAAGCTTAGCTTTCTCCCTTTCAGTTTCAAGCGCTAACTTTTTCTCCTTCTAAAGCAGCAGCTATCTTCTTTTCTTCAATCTCTGCTTCCTTAGCTAACTTCTGTTGCTCGAGCGAAGCTTCTTGAGCCATCCTATCTTTTAATGCAGCAGCAAGTTCCTTACCCGATAAACCCAATGATTTGCATAATTCTACAAATGCAGCATTAGAAGCCATTGTTATAATCGTTTTACTCAAAACAAATTATAAAAAATACTGTTTGTAAACAAAGTCACTTCTTAGCGCACGAATCACAATCACGTTTTCTACAAAAATTTCGAAATTGCTCCACTGATTACACGCAGGAACAAATTTCTCTACCAAACAAAATTAATATGATAATATAATATATTTATATATATATATATATATATATATTATATATATATATATATATATATATTATATATATATATATATATATATATATATATATATATACAGGTTTAAACAATTCGTAGTAAAATTTGCAAAAATCTTGTGGGAAAATAGTATTTTCGGTCCTTAACCCAAAGTGAGTAAAAATCAGGAATTCCGAAATTACTTTTCGCTTCAACCTCAACTTGTAAATTTTTACTCACTATCTAGACAATATTAATATATATATATATATATATATATTATTATATATTATATATATATATATATATTTTTTATTATATATTATATTAATATATATATATTTGTGATATATATATATATATATATTGAGAAAAGCATAAAATTATAAGTATTAAATTATTCCAGTGTTTAATTGTTTTCCAACAATGGGTATGTGCAATAGCCAAAAGTACTATTTCACCATACGCATTAAACTCATTATACGCAAACTTCATAAAAGGTAATAGTACAATGGACTATATGACAGTTAACAACTCAATACTACATATATCCAAATTGTCGAATATTGCGGACAATACATTAAACCAATATCTCTGGCACACGGTTTTAGCAAAACCAATTAAACATGAATACACTTGCTCAATATTCAGCAAAATGGCAAATAAATTCACTACAAGCAATTTCAATATACGACTAATGACTGGTGGTTATAAATAGATCCAGACAGGAACGCCCATTTAAATGTAATGGGTGGTTGAAAAGGTATTAAATTATATGTCATAACTTACTCTGTCTAGCAGATAAATAATCCTTGGCCCAGGCCCCCGTGACAATACAACCAACCAATACTTTCTAAGATTCTCGAGCCCATATCGTAACAGTATCCAGACCTCCTGGTCAATGAGTACCGGCCTGTGCGAACTACAGATGCAATGTTTATACAAAACTCACAACGTATCTCCTGAAGGTTCTTCAAGTGAGACAACGGTTTCGAACGGGTTGTACGTTTTATATGAAAACCCGTCAGTCAATAATATTCGTCATCAATGAATTTACCTGTTACTCTGATCAATGTTTTGTTAATGAAATCATGTCTTTGAGACCATAAAATAATAGTTATCTAAATATTTGAATAAATAGAATGCAAACTACCTTTGGAAACACTCAAGAAAACAACTGGAATAATTAAGATATTTACTTTAAATAAAAAAATAAATAAAATACGTACTGCTTTTATACAAAACTAGTCTTATGATCCATGACATTAATTAGATGTCCGCAGTATCTACTTACATCGCACCGCATGGAATAAACTACAGACTAAAATATGAGTAATATTTTATGCTTTTAAAAATTAAATCTTTGCAATATATATCAACGACCATATGATTATACATGCACTATGTATATTTATATGATGCATCATGTATATAAGCAAACAACTATTAACAACACAAATACTCAACCTTTAAATTATAACAAACCTTTCGTACCATAATATGTAATATTAAAATACATTAAATATTTATGTTGCAAAAATATGTATAATAAATAAATATATTAACAAAATATATAGACTGATTGATTTGATAGGTAATCTTAAACTTTTACTTGAAAATTAATCAAATATGAAATTTACAAAAAACATCGATTTGTCACTGTGACCAAATAGTAAGGGATCAGCTGATATTTACTACAGCAGTTTCTCCAATGCAAAAGAGTTGCCTATTAGCAATTAAATTAATCTTTTGTTGCAAACTAACATTGAATATACAAACATTTACAATACGTTAATAAATAAATTCTGTACTTACAAATGCTTTAAGTTTATCACCAAAATATATTAATTGCGAAACTTTGGAAAATAAATTACAATAAATAAACGCTTACCTGCAAGCAACATCTAGCAATGATATCGAATGCAAAACTCTTTACAAATGCATAACTGCAGACGACATACCTTGATATATCAATGCATATATGAAATATAATTTACTCACAATTTCTTTGAGAGGCACAAACTTAATTACATTAATTATTACAATAAATAATACAGCAATATTTACACTTTGAAAATTATATCACCATATTAAATTTAACACAAATATTACATTTACTTTTGTAGCAAATCACCAAACAAAGCATTTCTTGCTTACAAAAATATACCATCTAACATATAATAAAAATCGATCGAGACATGTGAGGCATCGCAGGTACCAACTATATACACCTTAGGTTAACAACAATAAAAGCGGAAAAGATCCAAATTATTCTTCTTTTTACTATTTATATGAATCTGAGTAATATAGATTACGACTATCAGCGAATCAAAACCCTTAAAATATCAATTATTAATACAATTATTAATTAAATTAGTAAAACAAATATATACAAGACATCTGAAGGGAAGGCGTGGTTGGCACTCCTTGAAATATTACACTATTTCTCAAGAAATAACAATCTCTCATTCCAATCAGAATAAAAAAACTAACGAAAATCGAAGATTATGCGCTTCCACACCCTTTAACAATTATGCATTTATTTAATAAAATACTTATTTATATATATGTAAACCGGGTTTAATATATATGGAGCCTCTAGCAAGTGGTAAAGACTACTTTTAAAAATAATAATAATAAAATAATAATAATAATAATAATAATAATAATAATAATAATAATAATAATAATAATAATAATAATAATAATAATAATAATAATAATAATAATAATAAAAATACTAATAAAGCATTGATAAACAACGACCAAGACATTCAGATTTTAACGAGTAAGGCCTTAAAAGGATGGAGTTCTCATTGGTATTGTTTCTCTACATATAAACATATTTCAGAAGTTTGACTGGCTCGCAAGTATACATAGGATATATAGACAAAAGAAAATAAATAACATTGTAATAGGTATTACGTGGACTTTATCTAAAACAAATAAATGTAATCAAATTTACTACACTTCATTGTACCTCGTTACACTGTCCATAAAGTTTACGATGGAATTTTCGCAGGGTGGCTCCTCGCCTTAAATGTTCTTGTTCATGTGGAGAAAATGGATTGGCGAGTCTCATGGACACTTTACCGTAATTTCCACACACATCACGTATTATATAATATATATATAATATATATTATATATTAATAATTATAATATATATATATATATATATATATATATATATTATATATATATTCTATATTATACTATATTTATATATTATATATTATTGTTATATTATTATATAGACTAATATATTAATATATTATATATTATTATTAATATATATGTATTATATATATATATATAAATACGTCTATATATATATATATATAATTATATATATATATATATTTATATTTATATATAATTATATTTATATATATATATTATTATATATATATACTGATTATAATAATATATATATATTATATTATAAATATTATTATATTTCTATATATAATATAATATATATATAATTATTTTTTATATAGTTATATATATATATATATGGAATTATATATAATAATATATAGAAATATATATTATATATATATATATTTATATATTATATATATATACTGTATATATAAATTATATATATATATTATATCTATATATATATATATATATATATATAATATATATACTGTTATATAATATAATA
>JABUQX010119145.1:0-17500 GCA_015478945.1 Trachelipus rathkii | reverse complement strand
GTGAAACCTTTATTTGATGCTTATTTTTAAATGTTTCTATTGTATGGTTTATCATTTATATTTAAAGATTACATTCACTTCAATATATTAAGAAACTAGAATTAAATAAAGTGTCAAGCTCATTCTACCATTGTATGAATAGAATTTGTGAAATTCAATGTTATAAAAGTCTGGATAACGAACGGTTGGTTCCTCGAAAGTTTCTTGATTTATTGATTTTCTGATTTCATCTTTAAGAATATATTGCTTTTAACTTTAATATTCTCGTAAGTAATTTTTAAACAAAAAATTTATTTAAAAATTGATAAAAAAAATATTAACTGCTGTAAATAATTTGTAAATCTTATATATAAATATTTTTAAAAGATTTTCTTGTTCTATCTTTAAAATTCGTGAATCTGTATATCACTTATAAAAAACTAATTGATAACTTATGGCAAACTAACAAAGCAACTATTCGGTTTCATTACCGTTGCTAAATATTTTTATACTAGAATCAAACTAAAATTATTACCTCGCCCTAAATTTACCAAAAGCAAAATATAATTAACGAATGTTTAATTTTAATACTAAAATAAATTAAAATTTTAGTTTAAGGTTTAGAAAATAATTTAGCAATATAAATTAATAAAAAATTTTTTTTGGAAACTTGTTTTTCGTATTTTTTTTTTATAGTATTATCAAAAATAAGTTTTAATAATTTAGTGGTTAATATATTATATAATATATATACTATATATATATATATTATATATATATCTTATATATATATAATATTAATATATTATATAATATATTATATTATGTTATAATATATATTATATATATATATATATATATAGTATATATATATTATATATATATATATATATATATATATTAATATATATAATAATATAATATATATATATATATATTATATATAATAAAATATATAATATTATATAATATTAATATATATTAATTATATATTATATATATATAATATTTATATATATATATATATATATTCACAAAGGTGGGCACAGTTAATGAGAAGTTAAACGCGGTTAATTCCTTATATCATTAACAAAAAATTTAACGCGTTAATCATGAAAAGATTTACGGTTAAGCATTACGGAAGTTAACGTTAATCGCTAACGTTACCGTCTTCAAAATATGTAGGAATATGTTATAATTTTCATAAATTTTCACAAATATTCATAAAGATTTCATAAAGAAATAATATATAAATTAATAATAATATAATAATTAATAATAATAATAATAATAATAATAATAATATAATAATTAATAATAATGAATATAATAAGAATAATATATAATAATAATAAATAATAAATAAAATAAAAATAAAAATTTAGTAATAATATTAAATAATAATAATATAATATAATAATAATAAGAATTTTAATTAGAATTAATACTAATTATAAAATAATAATTAATAATGATAATAATAATTAATAATAAAAATGATAATTAATAATAATAATAATTAATAATAATTAATAATAATATATAATAATATTAATAATAATAATAATAATAATAATAATATAAGTAATAATAATATTCCTAACAATATTAAAAATTGATATATATCAATCAGACTTAACATTTTGGACTTTACCAGCAGGATTTAACTGTTGCGCTTTGCCAACGGATATTCCACTTAATTTGAAGAGTGTTACAACAACCGTTGGTAGTAATGCCAAAAGATAAGCTTATAGCAAGATAATTTTGTAAATTTTTATGAATTTAAATGCTTTTTTGGCGCCCTACTTGGCGCTGTCGCTAGTCACAACAGATGCAAATTCAAGTAACGAACGAAAGAAGTTCAATGTACTCATTAAACTTGTAACAGTCCACTATCTTTTATTCTTCAAGCGAAACCAATAAAGAAATGGAAAATACAGCATAAGAAAAACATGTTATTTTTTAAACGGGATAATAACCGTGTAAAAATAAACACATTTTTTGAGCCATTGACAGGAGCGTTTAGGAAATTTTGGGAAAAATTAAAAGTTTCTGTTATTCGAAATCGAATAATACAATTTAAAATCTGATACGAAAATATTTATTAAACTCGTAATTATGAACGGTTACGGACTGTAGTTAACATTTAAACTCGTTGTCGTTGAATTGCACAAAGTAACTCGGTTAATAGTCGTACTCTTTTCGAACATAACATAGCGTTAAAATAACGAAAAAAAAATAAAAATTAACATCGTTTTAACGCTTAATGCCCACCTTTAATATATAGTGTATATATATATTATTTATATTTATATATATATATATTTATATATATATATAATATATATATATATAATATATATATATATATATATATTATATATATATATATATTTATAATATATATTATATATATTATATAATATATATGGTTTGATTGTGAATTTGATTGCTCGATGTTTTGTCGAGTCATAAATTTTAGGTAATTCTATTACAATGTTCTTGTTTAAATTTCTCACTCTAGGGTAAAAAAATAATTATATAAATCAGCCTACTATTTTATAAGGAATGAAGCAGTTTAAAGGGTTTGACGAAATTACTTTCACTTTCTTATTAAATTAATAGTTTATATATTTTATATATATATAGATTATATATATATATAATATATATTTATATTATATATATATATTATATATATATAAGTAACATAAGAACTATATATATATAATACTAATATATATATATATATTATATATATATATATATATATACTATATGCTTATATAATATATTATATAAGCGTAAGATAAAGGAGTGATAACAAATAATATTTTATAGTACGATTTGGTACTCATTAAACTTTATCGTTTAATAATATTTTTTTTTTAAGGGCATAATTCCAGAAAGGGCCAGGAGATTATCTTGAAAAGTATGTCAGTTACAGGAAAAACCAAATCATTTATGGAATGCAGACGTTATAAAAGATTTTACCGGAATGTTAAAAAAAAAAACAACAGAAAAGTACGCACTTACAGAAAAACAAATTACATATTTGGATCAGCGTATAAAGCTTATAATATATAAGTCGTTTCGTCCCCCCCACTCCCTCTGTCCCCATCGGCTCGAGCCCCTAAAAATTGAAGTTTCAAGGAACATATTTTCCGATTAGGGGGCTCGAGGCCGATGGGGCAAGGGGAGACGAGTCCCCCCGTCGTCGACCTATTGCCGATGAGACCCCGACTTCTGCGATATCTTTGCTGATCTACCTAGGTTATCGTTAGTTTTATTATCATTTAAAACTCGAACTTGTGCATATAATAAGTTTATACGCTGATTCCAATATGTAATTGATTTTTTATGTAAGTTGGCCCTCGTACTTTCGAGATTTTTCTTTACATATGGCTAATATGCTTTATACGCCTGATTCCAATATGTAATGGTCTTCCTGTGCAGTGTGCATATTTTTAGATAATTTCCCTGGCTTCTTTTCTCGTATATTTGCCTTTTAAGTTATTATATATATATATATATATATATTAATATATATATTATAAATATATATATATATTATATTTATATTATATATATATATTATATATATATATCTATATAATATTATATATTTATATTTATATATATATTATTATAAGTATATGATATATATTATATATATTATATACATATATAGTATATATATATATATTATTATATATATCTATCTTATATAATAATAATATATATATATATATTATAGTATATATATATATATATATTATATATTAAGAATATTGTTATTAATTTATTTATATATATTATATATATTATATATATATATTTATATTATATTTATTATATATATTTATAACATTTTTAAAACGCTATTTATCATTGTAATTTTATAATAAAACAGTAGTTACATTTTATTATTTTATTGGAACGAAATTCGTACTCAGAAAAATAATTAATAACTAGCACAAATTTCGAATAAGTTCATATCAATTTCTTAATAAGAAAAATTTATAAAAGGAAAGAATCTGAGCTTCACACCAAGAGGCAATTTTTGGTTCAATTATACGGGCAATTTTTAAACTTTTTCCAATATCATAACTGGTGATGAATCATGTATTTAATTACATGTACCATATATATAGTTATAATATATATATATATAATTATATATTATATATATATATTATATATATTTAATATTATATAATGTAAATTGCTTAACCGCAAATAGCTATTTAAGATAGTACCCTAAGCAGTAAAATACTTTAATAAAACATCACATAAGTAAAATTTGTCGTTAATTAATTTTACATTTTACTTGGGATGTCTATTAAGATATTATTTTAGTGCCTAGGTTTATATCCTATATAGTATTATATATATATATATATTATATATATATTTATATTATTATATTATTATAATATATATATATAGATATATATATATTATTATATCTATAATTTATATATATTAAATATTAAAATATATATGACTCATATATAAATATTATATATTTTATATATTATATATATATTATATATATTATATAATATATATATATTATATGATATATATATATTATATATTATATATATAATATATAATATATATTATATTATATATATATATTATATATATATATCTTCTTCTTCTCTTCTTTCTCCTCTTCTTCATTCATCTTCTTCTTCTTCTTCTCTCTGTCTTCTTCTTTCTTCTTTTTCTTCACTCCAAAGGTAGTTGATGAGTTTCTTGTTATCGAATTAGGTTGGAACAGCGGCAAATCGATTCATTCAAGAAAAAGTTAGATAAAAACTTTAAGAAAATTTCTCTTTGAACTTAATTCAACCTGATTTTAACTTTATTCAAATACTAGAATTAGTAGTAACCTTAATATGGTAAAATCAAATTGGAAGAATTCGAATCGATTTAAGTAATGTTAAAAAATACGTTTTATAAAAGAATCCTGCTATTTTGTAATAGCTTTGTGTTCATGCATTTGGTTTGCCAAAGTATCAATTTCTAAGGAAGGTGATTATCATCCGATCACCACTTTTCTTGAACCATGTAATAATAGTTTTGATGTTGCACCGCATAGAACATTATCTGTTCTAAAACGGTGATCTAATCGACCACACTGAGTAGGAAAAATAAGCTTGCAAAGTATCCATTCAAAGAAGGTGATCTCATCGATTGCACTATCGCTTTAACCTGTAATAAATAGCTTTGAAGTTCAACAAATAGAACATATCTGTTAAAAATAAACATGTAATAAATAACTTGTTGTTTTCACCGCATTAGAACATATGTTACAAATGAACTGATAATAAATAACTTGTAATGAATAACTACAACAATAGATTTGATGTTTCACCCACTATAAAACATACTGTTTCAAAATATTGTTATTATTATATATATTTATATATATAATTATATATATATATATATATAAATAATATATTATAATTATAATTATATATATAAATTATATTATAATAACATATATAATTATATATATATAATTTATATTATTATATATATTATATAATAATTACTCTATATATTATTTATATATCTATATATATATAATATTATTATATATATATATATAAATATCTAATATATTATATAATCTATATATATATGTAATATATATATCATATGTATATACTTATATATATATATATATTATATTATATATAGTATTATATATATTATTATATTATTATTATAAATGTCGTATATATATATATATATTTACGTTATATATTACTATATATACTATATATATAATTATAAATATTTATATATTATTATATATATATTATATATATTATATCTATACTTATTAATATATAATATATTATTATATATTATATTAATATTTATATTATATATATATATTTATATTATATATTAATATATTATATTATATTAATAATATATTTAATTATTATACTATATATATATATTTGAAATATAATATAATATATTATAATATATATTTATTTATATAATATATTAATTATATATATATATAGTATATATATATTTTAAAATATTTACTATATAATATATATATATAAATAATAATATATATATATATTATAATATAATTATAATTAAATTATATATATATTACTATATATTATATATATATATTATATTATATTATATATATAAATATATATACTATAGTATATATAATATTTATATAGATATATAAATATAATATATATACTATATATTATATATATATAATATTATAATATATATATATATATAATTAATATATATATATAGATATTATTATATATTAATATTATATTATAGTAATTTATTATAATAATATATATATATATATTATTATATATATTATATATTATTATAATAAATATCTTATATATATATATGTATATATATAGATATATATTATAGTTAATATTATATAGTATATATATAGTATATTATTATATATTATTTATATTATATATATATATAATTATATAATATAATATTATATTATATATATTTTATATATTAATAGTAATTATAATATATATATTATTTATTCAGTATTATATATTATATATATTATATATTATAAATATATTATATTATTATTATTATAATATATATATATATATATATATGTATTATATAACCATTTATATATATATATAATATATCTCCCATATATTGTGATGGGTGAAATACCAACAACACTTACTTTGAAACTTTCTACGCTGGATCGATGATGGCAGACAGGCCCCCAGTTGTTGGCATCCGCATCTAATTTATGCAACCGAATTGAAGACAATCTCCTGTTATAACTACCTCGATGATGGACCTGATGGATCCTGAACACACTACTGTTTGGTACAAACTTACCATATAATCCAATAACTAAGAGATCAGATCAACTTGCAACGGGTTCGTTTCTCTTTTACCAGTGTAATTTAGTACTCGAAAATCCTTTACCATTAAAATCATTAAAATAGATAAAATAAATAACTAAAGTATTGATTGACACTACCAATATATTATATATATATATATATATATATATATATATATATATATATATATATATATATATATATATATATATATATATATATATATATATATATATATATATATATATATAATTAAAAATAAAAGAATAATAGGTGATTCGGAAGGTATAATATATGGGAAATATTGACATTTAAAGGGGAAAAAAATGAACATAATATTATTGATGCATCGCTGTCAAAATTTGGCCAATACTTGATTTTTTATACAGGTAAATTTATTTGATCTGGTCAAACTGATTTATTATTATTATTATTATTATTATTATTATTGGATATAAATAATATAATAACTGTTTTGCAAATGTTACGTCATTAAATATATTTTGCTAGTAATGTAATTACTACAATAGACGTAACCTTATTATTGATAATATAAGATAATAATATTAAAATGTTGAACATTTAAAATATTTATAATATCTATAAAAAATCTAAATGTTCAGTAAGCAAAAGTTTCTTGAATTTTGTTTTTATTACCGATTTGTCCACAATAGAACTTTCCACTTGAGCTTTATAGCTAAGAACAGAGAATCCAAATTGCAAAGGAAAACGAGAATCAGCTGACTTGCGAAATGACTTGCCAACCGGGATAAACATCGCTATTATGAAAACAGAATGGAATGTTCTAGGCATCTGCCTGAAACTCTGATTTTTACTCAATGAGTAATATTACTGTTGTTATAATTATAAAGACCATAGATTAGTGCAAATGATCAGAATGATTTGAAAATGCTTATTTTCGATTCTCAATATGGATTTCTTCTCACAAAACAAAGTGAAGAAAAGGCTAAATCAGTTATTAGAATAAGAAATTGGAGTCAAAACGCATCTTACTGAAACAATTATTTAGTATCATTAATTTAAAACTTTCCGTTTTTAAATTAAATATAAATTGTAAAATACCTTTATCCTGTACAATTGTATTTATAGAAGATATATCCTTAGAATGCTGAAGCACAAGCAGGCGAGGTGTAGACAATGCATTTAGTCTCACTTAATGCGAACACTCACAAAAAATATTTATTAATAAAAATAATGATATATATTAAATTGCAGTGATACAATTTTAATTTACACTAATACTATCGCATTTAACAACAATAAAATAATAACATTATAGTCTTTAACATATATTTATTAACGTATTTGTAGTTAGCTAACTATGAGAACATTTAAATTAAATATTAAATAAATTTAACTTTAAACATATTGTAGTTACGGCAATTGGAAAGTCACTCTGATGTCACACAAACCAAACACTATTAGCAGACTATTTTTAATCCTATGAGTCTAAGGATAACGAACATATAATCATAGCCACCGTTTACTTACACTGAAACTTCACATGCGGAAGTAATCAATAAGAATTTCGTAAAGTTAGGAAAAGAGGGTTTCCGATTTACACATAACTAATATTTATATACTTTTATACTACAGATGATATGAAGCCACTCCGATACTCAATTGATACCAATTAAAATATTTATAAAATTTTAGTAAGGCAACAGAAAAGTGCAATCACTATATGTTTACCTGTATCGATGACTCATTTATGAGTACGACATAGACAAATAGATCAGAGAGTAAGAGTGATGTGGCTAACGTATAGTACAAATTCAGATAGTAGAGTAACAGAAAAATTACAGACAAAAAAAAAAAAAAGATCAAAAACACCTAACACACCACAATAGTCTAAAATATCCACAGTTCCTATATCAATTCGCAGTATTTTACAGAGTTACATCCACCAACGCGATTTCATATTAGCAAAAATTACATTTTAATTCTTTATTGCATATAAATTAATAACTCAATTATATATATTATATTAATATATATATATATATATATATGAGTATTTATATATGATATAATATATAGTAGTATATAATAAATCTTATATAGTTGTAGTTTTATCTCTATTGAAGAAGGTGTACCACACCTCCCTTATATAAGAAATTTTTATGTTCGTCAAGGATACTGCTAGTTGAGATCTAACGGACTCTGTTGAGTGAGTAGAAACGAAGCAGTTTAAACCACTTAATTACCACTTAAATAATTATGTATATTAATAATAATAGTGAAAGTAATAATACAGAATATAAAGTAATACATAAACGAGACGTCACACTGGGTACGTAACTAAAATATAGTTCATGTGGTCTAGTGGAGTAAAATACGGTACATAGAAACTAGTCCAGGGCGTAGCAGTAAGTATCATTATTGGTAAGGTGGCAGCTGAGTGAGAAACTAATATACATAGTGTTTCATGAGGGCTGGTAAAGCCGCAGAGATACAATATGGTCGGCGTAATATGGTCCCTAATTACTAAGGAATTTATGCTGTGAAATACCCTTAACGTGCTACCGATACGAGTAGGCGGCAACCCGGTGCACTAAAACTCACCTGGAGCAGAGTAGATACATATAACTAGTATATATATATTACAAATCACAAGGTGATAACGCTATCAATAATACTATAAATCTATCTTTATTTCTAGTGTAAGTCTCTTTGCTAATAATCACCAATCTCTCGAAGACTCAACCCTAACCAAACACCGGACTAACACAGAAGAGCGTAACAAGCCATACTTCAATGGAAGGGGGGTTTACAAATCCCAACAAAATTTCAGACTAACGAAAATTACGCAGATTAGAGCACAGACGCGGTTGCTTAAAGTAGGGAAGATATAAATTGAATTAGGAAAACACCGAGAAGATTGGGAAGAGAAATTCCACAGAACAGAGTGGCAGGAAAGAAGAGGCACCCCAGCGAACTAGTCTGGAGTTGCTAACATCAACACCAAAACTCACGTGCCAACATAGGACCCCTTGTGCTGCGAGGGCGTCTTAAAGGAAGCGGCACGCGAGTGGGAAAGCTCCCTCGAGCGCCTGCCGCTACGGTACCTATAGAAAAGAGATTAAACACCAGCATGCGCCGCAAAGATAGAAATGTCAAGTGAAGCAGAAATCTTTACAACATGTTTTATAAGTATTTAGCCTTGGCATCGACCCTTATCCAAAAGGCCGGCGCTGAAAACCTGAGCCCCCCCAGATATGAGAGCGTACTCCATACAAGGGCGGATGAGACCCTTTGTATAGCTGGAGCAACTGAGAAGAGCGAAAAAAAGTCTCGCACAGCCTAAACAGAAACTCCCAGTTTCTTGAGGCCGCCCTAGCAACCATGTGATGTGAAGGTTTCCAAACATTTTTGTGTTTATTGTTACAGAGCGGAGAACTATCAAATTTAATAGGAGAGGACGAGAGGAACCGTCTCGAAAGAGATAGGAAAGTTAGAGGTGTCTTAGAGAGGGGATTGTGAATTGCGGGTTTTTAAAGAATTAAAATTTCACAAGGTTGACGACTCGACCCCACCCGGAAATTCTATCCAGATCAGCGGAGAATGGAATCGAAAGATTAAGAAGAGAGGAAACCCAAGATATATAAATAAGGAGCAGAGATTTGAAATAAGTAGGAGAATGAAAAGTCGATTCATTGGTATAGGACTGGATAGAGTTATAAAAACAACTGAAAACATTAATGAAAAGCAGGAATTAAAGTAGGAGATAAGACGAACACCTGAAGGACACCACTAGTTGCGGACGAAAAAGGAAGAAGGAAGGTTCGCCCATCACAACGGGCGATGTTGAGCGATTTTGAAGAAAGCAGACATAAGTAAGCCAAAGAGAAAGAGGAAATCCAAAAGGAGGGGAGCTTGGAGTCAGCAGTGACGCGGTTGCCATACCCGGGTCAAATTGCTTTTGGATATGTCAAGCGCCACCACGCAAGTCTCCCCGTAATTCCTGGGGTGAAAACCATAAATTCTGATTAGATAGGAAAGGTTATATCACCAGAGACCTCGAGGCAGCCGGAAAGCCCGTACTGGCGACGGAAAGAAGGAATGAGATTCCAGATGGTCTAAGAATGGGAGAGTAGAGAAGGGTTTCAAAGATCTTTTATAGAATACAGGTTAGAGCTTATAGGGCCAGAAGTTAGAAGATCAGAGCGCTTCCTGTTTTCGGAATAGTGTGGACATAGCCGCGCTTTCCAACACTGAGGGAAAGTTCTAGTAGTTGAGGCATAGAGAAGTATAGGTTTTGAACGAGAGGAGGGCCAGGGCACGGAAGCACACTCCTCAAAACTCGGGGAGGATGCCATCCGGGCCACCCGCCCTTCCTAACGTTATCAGATTTCAGGAGCCCATGCACCAGATCAAATGTAATCTCAGGCAAAGGCATAGGACACCTGAGAAGAGAAGGAAGGAGGAAGAGGAATGCCAGAATCGGTCCAGGGTTAGGTTAGAGGAAAATAGGAGGCCGAAGAAATTGGCCTTGTCAGGGAGAGTTAGCAACAGACCATCAGAATCGAATAAGAGGAGGGAAAGGTAGATTTACAGAAAGTTTGTTTGGAGATGTTTTGGCAAAGAGGGCCAGAAAGAGTTAATCAGTAGGAGAACCCAAGGAGGTTAGCGCACTTTCTTTTGTTGAAAGTCCGCTTTGCTCGTCGAATAGTATCCCTGCAACGATTCTGAGCTCCGAATGAAAATTAGCGGAGTGATAGGAGAACGAGAATTTTTCCCACCCCCGATACGCATTACTATCACCTAAACTATATATAACTTATATTATATATATATACTATTATATATCAATTTAATATACTAATACACTGCAATACATATCTATAGTACTATATACCTACATACTATTCAATCATATTATACTATATATATTTTAATTTCAATTATAAATATATATCTATATACTCTATATATTATACATATATATTATATATATATGACTATATATACTATATATATACTATATATATATTATATTATATATATAAGTATAAGTTATACACTCAATTATAACATTATAACTAAAAACTTCACACTAAAATTCTGTGCACGCCGTTTAGACAACAATCAATAGATAATAATAATCAATATAATATAATAATAATAATAATAATAATAATAATACATAATAATCAAATAATAATTTAATATCAAAATAAAGCTTCAATAATACTATCAATTAATGAACTAATAATAAATAAATATAATAATAATAATACATAACCTAATAATAAATAATAATAATAATATAAATAATACATTATAATAATAATAATAATAATAACTAATAATAATCTAATAATAATAATAATGAATAATACATAATAATAATAATCAATAAAAACTCAAGTTGCGCCTCTTAAGGTGATATGCCTAGGAAGAATCGGCCAATGTAATTGGTATTACTATATTACCTGAATCAACATTAAACACTTTGTTACAAACTGTTACTATATTATATTTAAATATCAATATAATAATATATATATTATATACGATATATATATAATATATGCCTATAATTATATATATATTATATATATATAATATATACTATTATATATTACTTATATGCTGGACAGGCACGGGCCTATTCTGTTAAAACCACGCTCAATTAGAGGAATATTATAGACAACTCTTTGCGGGAATTTTGAAATATCACAGACTCAGTAACTAGATGAGCATGTTTTTTAGCCCATTAATATATAAATATATATATTATATATATATATAATATATATAGTATATATATATATACATATATATATATATATAATATATATATATAAATATATATATATATATATATATACACTATATATATATATATATATATGATATATATATATGTATCTGATTCAAAACCACGTTCAATGAGAGGAATAATATAGAAAACTTTGGGGAATTTGAAATATTCACAAATAGTAATAGATGTCAGCAGTGCGACCTCGTCTTTATGGGCTGATTGGGCTCCAGCCCCGTCCAAATTAAAAATGCCAGGCATTGGGATGTTGATAGGAATATGAAATTTTTGTTTTTTGTCAAAGTGATCTGAATTTTTTTTTCTTAACAAATTTTAGTACATAAAAAAATTATAATCAATTAAGCGAAGAATAACAAAGGAATCACTTATTCCAACTTGCAAATTGTGCGTACATATTTATTTCAATATAATTAATCTAAATTAATAAAAAATATTTGTAGGGACTCTAACTTTTTGCAGCCCATAAAAACAATAAGCCAATGTTAATCAAATTTAACTTTACAAAATAAGACAACAACAATAGTAATATAGCTACTAACATTAGCAAAAAGAATTCAAAATTCATATAGTACTTTTTAATGTTCTTACTAATTTTAATTGATTATTATTATAGTCCCAACTCTGGAAGTATTCTCCATATTAAGAATTAAGGTTACAAATTTAGGGAGTAGTTACTAAAGATTTGGTCCAGTGTTATGATCCTTTCTATTTATTAGTTATATAGAGAGTCAGAGACACTAAAGTTAGTTTATTCGCATTTTTTCGCAGATACTATGCTGCAGCTTTAAGTTTACCTACATAACTAATAGGATTAGTTGAAAAATATTATGCCATCACTAGAACAAAGCATTTAATATAGATTAATATATATATATTATATATAATATATATATATATATAATATATATATTAATTATAATATATTAATATCATATATAATATTATTATATATACTATATATATATATACTATATATATACACATATACATACTACTAGAGAGAGAGAGATAGAGAGACCCTAAAGCCATACTTAACGATAACCGAGACATCGAGACCCCACCTCAGAACGAGACTCGGGAAAAACCGCCAAATTCTAATAAGACCCAAGAAGATAGATGATATGAAGAGACCTGGACGAGCCAGAGAGAATAAGAGTAAGAGAGGCAGAAGAGAGAGTAAAGAGAGAGAGAAGAGAAAAGATGAGAGAAGAAGAAGAGATAAACCAAATCCATAGATAAAGCAGGCAATCTTCTGATGGAGGAAGTCACAATAACTAAAATTTGACCCTCATCTACAAATACAATTTTATTTTTAGGCTTATATATAGCATTTACCGAATGGATGTTCGATAATGCATGCAAATCTATATTAAAAAAAAAAAAAAACAGTACCTTGAAATATTAATAAAACATTATTTTGATGAATAATATAAAAAAAGTTATAGGTAGGTGAACACAAAAATTGTTCAAAGTTATGAATCGAATCAGATATATGTATTTGAAAAGATAATTGATTTTATAATTATTTCCATCTAAGAGAGTTATTAAGTCTTTTTAATTGCAAGCTAATTAGGTTGAAGTTGAGCATGCAATCGATATTAATAATAAAAATTAATAAGAGTTTGTAATTCTATGACCAAGCCGTATACAACACATTACGCACATTAAATAATAAAATATATCATTTATAAGTATACAAAATGTAGAGGTTGTCTATAATTATAATATATAAATGAAATATATGTATATATGTTAATATTTAATTATTAGATATAATATATCTAATATATACTTATCACTTAATAATTGGTTATAAAACTTAATCGTCATAAAATTACATAACTAACTTTGACAATTGAATAAATATATCGTTGAATATGACGTACATATCTCACGTGAGATATGAATAATACATAATATTTCAATAATTATATTATTAATTTCAATAATTTTAGAATATTTAAATAGTTTAAGCGTGAGGGCCGAAGAATCCTAAAATAAAGACCGTACAGATCTAATTTTCTCTGAAGCACAAATCGATATTGAAAGAAAAATAATTAATAGTATAAATTTTCTAATTCAAATTAAGGAATTTAAGTAAGATATCATATAACCACTGCTTGATAAATGACTTTCACTTATGACATATATTTATCATTGATAAGCAAATAAGTATATAAACTACTAGGGTAAATTGTCACACATGATATTTGCAAGCAAGATGATTAAATAATCTTGGAAACTTGTGAATCTGCGAAAAAAATAGTCATAAATACTATTTAAAGATCTACTACTCAATCTATTGTGATTGTCTTAAATATGGGCGTAACCTGTGTAGTACTGAGTATGAATAGCTATACATATATTTACTAAACTTCCATATTTCTATTTTTTCCCAAATAATATATACATTCTTAGCTATATTATTACTATATAAATATACTTGTCATATTTCTGTGACTTTCGTAAGTATACTATATACTTACTATGTGTATTAATAAATAATTAATACACTATCTATTATATTTATATCTCTTATCTCTCTAATATGGCTAAACATTACATATCACCCTGTATCTCTTATAATGTAACAAATATTGACCCATATGGATAAATATAATATTTATAATAAAATACCTCTCTCTAATTGATAATATACTATGGATATATTATAATAATACATCCTCAATAAATGTATGGAGTATAATTATACTATATAAATATAATTAATAAAAATGGGTATATATAAATATGTGCTAGAAGATTAAAGTCTGATGTAGTGTTCGGAAGAGATAGCGAATATAAATATTTGGGACTCCTCTACTCAGTCCGCCTCTACTATTGTTTGTTGAACTCTCTCGTATGCCAAGTTCACTGGATAATGTGACATCGATTCTCGTATTATTTCTACAATATCTCAGTTCAAATAGCAATACAAGGGGAAATCCACAGAGACATTATCAAAAATAGCTGAATATAAATTTTCATCATCATGCTGTGCCAGAAAGTGTTACTATATATTACTAGTATTAGTAATTATAGGTTTCAAGATTTAAGCTTTATTATAATACTAATGGATACCTAATACTCTATATATCGGGGAATGTTGTTTCTGACAGCTCTGATAACACGTAAGAGGTTAGGATTATTAGAGTAAGGTAGCTCTTTATCAAATATTTAATTGATGTTCTTATTAAGAGCATAATAAATAAAATTAAATGTTCATAGACGCTATCAACCTATAACATTCACAACATTAATTATTGAAAGTGAAAAAAGAATGATTATCTGATTTATAATATAAATAATTTATAAAGGAAAACAGAGCAACTACATTTTTAATGCTCAATAATCTTAAATACAATTATTCTGTAATAATCGGAGGGTATGTCTGAGAATGTTGGCACTATCACATTTCATGACTCTGGGATGTTCTTAAGAGTACGAGGAATTCGTGCAACGGCCGCCTATCGGGCGTAACGCAGATTTTCATATGCAATTTTATTAATAATATATAGGGCACAGGTGCGAGGACATTATTTCCCTTTGCGCGCTGTACGAAATGAAAAAAATACAAGAATTCACCCTCCACACAAAACTTGTTCGCCCTCGGCTGAAACGAATATACGCGCACAAGCGAAATTTTGAAAAAAGAATTTTTAAAAATATTGCTTCTCTTCTCTCTCTCTCTCTCTCTCCTTCTCTCTCTCTCTCTCTCTCTATATATATACGTTAATATATATATATATATTAATATATATATTTATATATATATACTATTATATATATATATATAATATATATATATATATTATATATATATATATATTAATATTAATATATATCATATCTATATATATATATTATAATTATATATATACTCTTAGAAGAAAATATATCATCCTACCCAAGTATAATCTTCAAGTTACGGCATTAATATATAATAACTATATATATAATATACTATTACTAATATATATATATATTTATAATAGTTATATATATATATAAGTATGTATATATAAATATATATAATATATATTATATATAATAAATATAAATATTCTATATATATATATATATAAATATGTATTAATATATAAATATATATATTAATATATATATATATATTAATATACTATAGATATATATATATATATATATATATTATAATATATATATATTAATATAATATATATATATATATTATATCAAATATATATAATTAATTATATATATACTATATATATATATATTAATTATTATATACTATATATCATCAGGTATTAATATTAATCATTAATATAACTTACTATAGCTAGTATATATTATTATAATATAATAATTTATATATAATATATATTATTATATAATGATAATTAATATATATATAGTATTATAATAATATATATATACCTATATATCATACATATTAATAATATATATTATACTACAGGTATATATATATATATATATTATATTAATATATACACAGTATATATATATAATAGATATTATATATATTATATAATATACTTATATATATATAATTATATATATATATATATATACTATCGTTATAGTACTTAAAATAATATATTAATACTATATATTAATATTATATATTAATAATATATATATTATATATATAATTATAATATATCATATATATATATAGCCTATATAATATAGCCCTATATATATATATAATATATAGTATATTATTAGTATACTTATTTAAGTTATATATGAATATTATAATAGCTATATATATATCCTCTGCTATATCTCTCTCTGCGGC
>JABUQX010119144.1:30000-39297 GCA_015478945.1 Trachelipus rathkii | reverse complement strand
TCATATGTCCTGACCGCGTCGAAGCTTCCAATCATCATTCTTCCCTTGACTGAGCTGAAAACATCCTATATCGACCAAATATCACCTAGAAGTAGATTCAATTATTTGTAGTATTCTGAATAATAACTTAAAATAACAATTTCCCAATTTTTTCTTCCTTTACAGATTATTTTAATGAAAATTATATTAAAAGGCCTGGATAAAAAATTTTGTAGCTCCTCTTCTTAAGTTTTTAAATGATAATTTTGACAATTTATAATTTGATTTTTTAATTTGAAATATTTGATCCAATAAAATATTTTTAAATATGTTATTCAGTTTCATAAAATTTCTTCTCCACTTCTAAATAATAAAATAGCTTGAATTCTTGCTCTCCTAGAGTTTTTATCCTCTTCAGTTTCTTTCCAACCCTTCTCATCTTCTTCTCATTTCATCCTTCCCAGCTGTTTTCAATGCTTCCAACTCCGACGACAGTCAGATCATATATATATATATATATATATATATATATATATATATATATATATATATATATATATATATATATATATATATATATATATATATATATATATATATATATTATATTATATATATATATATATATTATATATATATATATATACGATTCCCCCTTTAAATTCTATAAAAAATACTCTGTATTTTCTAGTCTCCCTTATATCCCTTACCATCAATTACTTACTATATATATATATATATATATATATATATATATATATATATATATATATATATATATATATATATATATATATATATATATATATATGCTCATGATCACAAAAACCCAGAAGGCGACCAGTTTTGAAATTTTAAAATATTTTTGAAAAATCGTGTTAAAAAAATAGGTTTCAGGTGCACTTGAGCTGGGTTAAAATGAACAGATTCAAAAACAAAGCATTGCCACAAAAAAAAAATTTTTTGCCCCCCCCCCCGTAACCGCGGGACTTCATTTAGTGAAAATATCCCTGTTTTTGTAACAGTTCATTGTGATGAAAAACTGATCCCTCCCTTAAATGTTAGAGATTCGAAGAGAGAAATGTTTCCAATAGTTATTACAAATGGAGAAATGAACAATTAATTGGTGTTCCAGAGTTACAAAATTCATCAGGTAGGGAATAAGCGGAAGCAGTAATTAATGTTGTCTGTAAACAACTGGGAATTAGAGGATAGAGTCCAAATAATTTGTTGTGATACAACTGCATCAAATACAGGTAGGTTCAATGACATTGTTATACTCATTGAACAAATTTTAAACAGAGAGTTAGTTTTTTAATGAGGTCATCACATATATGTGCTAGTTTTGCGTATCGCATTCGATAGTAAAATACGTGAAGCAATAAGAAGTTCAACAATATCATTTTTCAAGTCATTTAGAGACAACTGGAATAAAATAGAAATAGTTATCATCATGATGGAGATATGCTAAAAACAGGTTTTAGTGATTCTGAATTGTATGAATTGCTTAACTTTTTTAACAAAGAAGTAAGAAAAAAGTCTCTACGAAGTGATCACCGCGAGAAAATGAACTAAGTATAATCTATGTGGGTGGAGATATTGATAGAAATTTCAAAATCCGTCCTCCGGGTGCTATGCACCAAGCTCGTTGGATGGTCAGAGCACTTTATTCTCTAAGATGTATTTGTTAATGCATGAGCTTAAATTATGTGATGAAGATATGCAGTCCTTAAGAATGATTACTTTTTCATCGTAAATGTCTACATTAAACCATGGTATATGAGTCATTCAGCTGCATCAGCTCCATATCGAGATTTGTGTTTTTTAAAATCCTTAAAACAATTCGAGACCATAGATCCTGCTATGTCTAAAGCAACTTTAAATAAATTTAGGCACCACTTATGGTATTTATCAGAAGAGGCGTCAGTTTTATCACTGCTTGAGTGACTTCGAGTGTCGAGTGAGTGTCGACTTCGAAAGCAAGATTAAAATGATTGAGAATTTATATAATGAGAGTTGCAATCATGGGAAGAGGTATATACTACAACCTGGTCAAATTGACGATAAATTTTTGATTAAGTTTTATTATTATTATTATTATTATTATTATTATTATTATTATTATTATTATTATTATTATTATTATTATTATTATTATTATTATTATTATTATTATTATTATTATTATTATTATTATTATTATTATTATTATTATTATTATTATTATTATTATTATTATTTTTATTTTTACTTTTATTTTTGTTATTATTATTATTATTATTATTATTATTATTATTATTATTATTATTATTATTATTATTATTATTATTATTATTATTATTATTATTATTATTATTATTATTATTATTATTATTATTATTATTATTATTATTATTATTATTTTTATTTTAGAAAAAAAACAGTGGAAGAATTTGCATCAAAATTGAGTGGGAGCCTGTTTTGTTGATTAAATATAAAGATGAATTTCGTGAAAGAATGCCCTTCAAATTGGAGTCAGAGTGAAACATTTAGAAGTGGTCAGAGAATTGTGGCAAATGATAGAGCTGAAAGATCGGTGAAGTTGATGCAGGACTTCCATGGACGTTTGACTGTAAACGATAAACAGAGGGAGTATTTGTGGCGGTGCATTCAAGAGCATAAGATGTATCCAGATTGTAGAAACAAACGTTAAGAAGGATTTTTTCTTATTAATAATAAGTATTATATTAATTTGAATAATATAATATTAATAAATAGTACATGTGGTTTTGTTTGTTTTAAACCTTTAATACATACTCATTACAGCATAACCTTATACAAATAATGGGAATGCTGAGATTATTTGGGACATCAGTTTTTTTAGGCACCAATTTTATGGAATCTCGGGGAGTAACGTGCAATTTCTTATTGAACAAGCAGATATTGCATCTTCTTAAAAAAGTATTGGTCAGATAAAAGATTAATTTTCTGTGATACCTTAAATCTCTCGAGCCCGCGGGAACATTTTTTTGTACAAAACATTTATTTATTCTTTTTAAATAAAAGTGTCATCCTTTCACTATAAGAGGGAGAAAGTTAAATAATGATATCTTACATACTAATAAAGATATCAAAGAAAAACGAACAGTAGGTAACATCGATATTTTGATTTTTGACAAAACGGTTTCTTTTGGATGTTTAAATTGAAGTCGGCATGGGTTCCCCGATAACCAATTAAGCTGAAATTTCATCCTATAATAAATATCATTGATAGAAAATATCTACTATGTATGCATCATAAAATATGACAAAAATTATTTTCCCCCAAAATAAGGGACACCCGAACCTAAATATATATATATATATATATATATATATATATATATATATATATATATATATATATATATATATATATATATATATATATATATATATATATATATATATATATATATATATATATATATATATATATATATATATATATGTATATTTATATATAGTTATATATATATATATATATATATATATATATATATATATATATATATATATAGCATATATATATATAGGCATATATATATATATATATATATATATATATATATATATATATATATATATATATATATAAAAATATAGAATATACATATATATATATATATATATATATATATATATATATATATATATATATATATATATATATATATATATATATATATATATATATATATATAAAATATAAAGAAAGATATATATATATATATAAATATCTATATAGTTATAAATAGTATATATATATATATATATATATATATATATATATATATATATATATATATATATATATATATATATTATATATATATATATATATATATATATATATATATATATATATATATATATACATATATATATATATAGTATATATATATATATATATATATATATATATATATATATAAAATCATCTTCCTCCTATCCCCGGATTGGGGGTGAGGTGCGTAGCATACACCAGAACAGAAACGTAGTAGAAGAGCTTGACAACAAGTCGAAAAGAAAGTCCCCTTTACCGTCCCCTTTATACTCCCAAATGAGAGCTCGTCGCAGTCAGAAAAATCCACCCTTAGGTTTCACGAGACTGAAACGGATTCTCACTGTGGTATCTCGTCAATGTGGGGTTCATTCCCTGGGAAAAACTCACAACCATACTGCTCACACAACCAAGCCATTCACTCCTGCTGTGCATCTTTCTTCTCGCTTCTGCCAAACTCACATTCCTTTCCTTCAGGCATTCCTTTATTGCCACAACCCACTTTTTCCCAGCCGGTCGGTTCTCAGTACACTCACCACTATACATCCGCTTAACCAACCGACACTCACATCCTTTCCATAAGATCAAACCATATCAACGTACTCTCGTTTATTCTCTCATAAACGCCTTTCTTCACACCACACAACTCCTTAATGCGTTAATTTCTCATTTTATCAATTCTTCTCCCACCTAACACCCGTAAGATCTGAACACTTTGTACCTTAGATCTATACCTCTTATTCCAGACCATAGATTCACTACTATACATTAACAAAGGCAGCAACATACCCTCATACTCAAGACTTAGCCACCTCATACCCACCAAAGATTTAATTGCTCCAGTCACCTTCCTACCATTCGCAACTTTCCTACTACATTCTTCTTCATCTGTACCATTTTCATCCAACATATATCCTAAATATTTAAACTCAGATACTTGTTCCGGTTGCTCACCATCTAACATGACTTCACACCTCGGACTCTCCTCACTCCCTATCATAGCCTTACTCTTATCTACATTTACTTTCAAACCCCTTCTTTTACACACCATGCCAAAGCCCTCTACCAATTCTATCAAACTCTTTTCAGATTCACCACACAGAACCAAATCATCCGCAAAGAATAAGCAGAGAACCCTCCACTCTCTTCTATTATCCATCATTTTAAAACCTTCCCCTGCCATCCCCACCTATTATTCTTTCATAACCCTATCCATATACAACTTGAATAACCAAGGAGACATAACACATTCCTGCATCACTCTACTATTAATATTAAATCAATCACTTTCAACTCCAACTATTCTTACACACTCTTCACTATCTTCATGCATGCTTTTGATTCCACTCATAATCCTACCAACAACAGCATATATCACTAACATCTGCCACCCAGCTTCCCTATTAATAATTTCATACGCCTGTTGCAAATCCATAAAGCCTGAATACAATTTATTCTTCTTCCCTCTCATTTTCTCAATCATTTGTTTCAATGTTAAAATATGATCCACACATTCTCTACCACTCCTAAATGCATAAATTTATCAGTCCTTCACTCATTGGAATTACTTTTCCAACCAAAATACCAGCATATATCTTCCTTAAAACACTCAATAAACTAATTCCCCTATAGTTCTTACAGTTCCCCTTTTCCCCCTAGCCCTTATATAATGGTACTATCACTGCTCTCCTCCAATCTTTTGAAACTTTACCCTCCATAAACGCTTTGTTATACAACTTCCAAATCCATTCTATCACCATTTTGCCTCCATTCTTGGTCATTTTACCAGTAATTCCATCTATACCTGCAGATTTACCATTCTTCAACTTTCTCACCCTACTTATTACCTCCTCAAAACTAATTTTTTAATCCAAAAAATACCATTTCTTCTTGCACCATCAAACCTACACACATTATTCACTATCACCTCTTCATTACTGTCAATGTTATGCAGATTTTCGTAGTGTTCCCTCCATACTCTTTTCACATTCATTTCATCAGTTACGAAAGCACCATCCCTATTCATTATCCTATGCAGATTCCCCTTACTCTCCTTCTTAACCTTTCGGGCTTCCTTTCAGAAAAAGCTTCCTATTCCATTGTAAGTCTCCATTCATCCTCTTTCCAAACTGTTCATTTACCTCATTTTTTCTCCTACGTATGCAACTTGTAGTTTTCCTTGTTTCCTCCTTATATAATTCCAAACATCGTTCTTTTGAGACCTTATCGTCTGCATATTTGCATATTTACATATTTGCATATTCAATCCTGACTCTTTTTTTTTTATTTTAACCTCTTGCATCACATCTTCCTCCATTATTCACTGTTGAGATTCTTACTTCCTACTTTATCACATCCACATACTTCTCTTGCACTACAAACAAAAGCTTCTTTTATTTGTGTCCGGATTTGTTCAATTTCATCATGCTCACCTTCAACTGTTTTATTTACAAACGCTCTTAAATACTTTTCCCTATTACCTTGTTCATTTAACTTCTCACTCTTAATTCTTCCCACTTCCTTCCTTACCTCTTTCCTCCCCATCCAAGCTCCCATTAACTTGATCTTACATAAAACAATATATTGATTCGATAATCCCAGCCCAAGCCTCCTCACTGATTTAACATCCACCACATACTTCAACATATCCTTCATCACCATTGCAAAATCAATCATACTCTTCACTTAGATACCGTCTCTACTTACACCAACTCTAGTACACTAATGAATATTCTTGTATTTAAAGAAAATATCACTTACACACATACCTCTTTCCTCACAGAAACCAATCACCATCATACCGTTCTTATTTTCTCCCGTCACCACAAATTTACCTATTATACCAATCCCTTTTCTGATCCCTATCCAACCATTTAGATCGCCCAACACAATCAATTTGAAGCCCCTACTCACCCCATCTAAAACATCATCCAGATTATCCCAGAAAGTTGCACTCTCCTCAACATCACCATCAGATGGACCATATATTGCAACCACACGTACACTGACCTCTTTAAATTTAAATTTAATTATTAGAATTCTAATGCTCACACAAACAAAATCCACCATAGCTCTGTGCCACATGTCACTCATCAAAATCGCAACTCCTTCTCTCCCCTCACATTCCTCTCCACTCCAGCACACACACACATTTCACACTACACCACTCATCTTCACATTTCCTTTCATCTTTGTCTCAGTCACAGCGAGCAAATCAAATTTAATCTTTCTAAATACACCCATGACCTCTCTCCTCTTTTCCTAGACATTTATTCCTCAGACATTCCATGTTCACAAACGATTCCTACAATTTCGCCGAAAGATATATGGTCGCTTGCGGCGATCATGACCATGTCCGAGGCCTGCAATAGCATACCTAGCATGAGATAAGTGGTAGTGGGCGGCTAACCCAACTACCACCGATCCTTTAGTCGCCCTCTACGACACGCAGAACATACGCTGTGGGCAATTCTTTTTTCCCCCACACATAGGGATATAAGGTAATGTTTGTAAGGTGTTGTCTGGAAGAGGAGTTTGTATATAGACGCAAAAGAGAAAGGCGAACCATTGGATTGGGCATTGAAATGTCATGGGAAATACCCTACATACCATAAGCCCAATGGGAGGTACTTTCGTCGCTTCGAGTGCGCTACCTTCTCTCTCTCTCTCTCTCTCTCTCTCTCTCTCTCTCCTCTCTCCTCTCTCTCTCTCTCTCTCTCTCTCTCTCTCTCTCTCTCTCTCTCTCTCTCTATATATATATATATATATATATATATATATATATATATATATATATATTAATATATATATATATATATATATATATATATATATTACATATAATATAGATATTATATATAAATAAATAATATATATTATAATATATATATATTATATATATATATATATATATATGATATAATAATATATATATATATATATATTATATATATATATATATTATATTATATATATATAAATAAATAAATAAATACATATATATATAATTATATTAATAAATATATAATAGATATATAATATATATATATATATATATTATATATAATATATATATATATAAAATATAAGGTTTGAATAAGATGATAAAGATTTGAGCTAACTGCTAGCACAGTTTTTAGACAATACTATATATATAATTATAATAATATATATATATAATATATATAATATTTATATATATATAATATATATATATATATATATATATAAATAATATATTTAATATAATATATATATATATATCTATATATAATATATAATTATATATATATATAATATATATATTATATTATATATAGATATATTATATATATATATAATAATATAAATATATAGTATATATAATAATATATAATATATATATATATATATAATATAGATCTATATATATTAATATATATATATAAATAACTATATAATATATATATATATATAATTAGACTATATATTATATATATATATATATAATATATAATATATATATTAAAACCTCAGCATCGCATTCATAGTTCCAACACAGAATTTGACACACAATACTTGCAGAGATGTTATAAAGAGACCTCCCTCTTCTGTTTTTTAAAAGTATCCAGGGGCGATGAATTGAAGTTGGACAGACGATCTCGTGTGGACGTTTGAATTTCACTGTTGAACAAAAAGTACTCTTGTAAGAATGAGGTACCACATAATTGCCATTAAGCAAATATCAGTATTATATTTGGCAGGGCATTATCTATGTATAATATATATTATATATATATATTATATAATATATTATATATTATATAATATATATATATATATAAATATATTATATATGTATATATATTTATAATATATATATAATAATATATATATATATATATATATATATATATAATATTATATATATAGTATAATAATATTATATATATATATATATATATATATTATAATACATATGATATAATATATTATATATATAATATATATATATATATATATATATATATATATATATATATATATATATCCCCTTGTGGGCAAAGGCCGAAGGAATAAGAAAATACATCAGAGTTGGGGGAAGTTGCCAAGTCAGAGCCGATTTAAAGGCTGACATGCTCCGGAACACAACGTTTGAAAATCAAGGTAAGTCAAGGTAATTGGGAAAATGTATAAAGGATTGTGTTCTGGTTAAGTCTTGTGTTCTGCTTACAAATTTTATAACGGAGTCCCCCGGAAGTCATCCTCTCACCAACACTTTTTAATCTCTTTATGTATCATCCACCAAACCTCACATCTCATCTTATATAAATTAATAGCTATGCAGACGACGTAAGAAACGCAGGTGAAAGCTCTTCCTTAAATACATCATGCAGAGAACTATATGTACCAACTGGAACAGTGGCTAAAAAGAAATAGTATGACGTCATCACCCCAAAAATCCTCTATCACATTACTCACCCCAGATAACAGAGAATAAAATTTACACCCAACAATTTTTCTTTCAAATAATAGAC
>JABUQX010119144.1:0-7500 GCA_015478945.1 Trachelipus rathkii | reverse complement strand
TTATATATATATATATATATATATATATATATTATATTATACCCATATTATATATATATATAATATATAAATAATATTATATATATATATATATATATATATATTATAGTATTTATATATATATATATATATATATAGTATTTATTACTGCCCCATCTGTCAACAACAAGTCAGATTAAATAGCATTCAATGTGTAAGATGCCATAAGTGGATTCACCTGACCTGCTCCCCATTTCAAACTCTCCCCAGAAATAACCCAGGCTTCTCCTGTGCAATTTGCAACCCTCCCACTATTATTCAAAATCCTCCCCCCCACAACTAACCCCCTAAAACTCAATATATTACAATTAAATATTAACGGCCTAACCAATAAATCAATAGAACTCAACCATTTCCTTAAAAAACATAACATCCATATAGCCATCATACAAGAAGCCTCCCTCCCCCAAAACACCCCACTCCCCACGTTCTACGGTTATGACGCCATCTACTCCCCTCCCACCCCCACAACACTCCCTCTTAACACTGATCCATAACAACATTACTTACCACAACACAACTTCCGACACCTCCATTTTATTACCAGACGCACTAATAAAATCCCAATGTTGTTCCATCTCCTGAATCAAGACCATCTAATACTCTTCATCTCTATATTCGCCACCCACATCTCCAAATCCCCTTCCAAACAACCTCAACACCCCCACTATTCAATATTATTTCTATATAACCCAAATCTCATCCTCGAGGCGATTTAATTGCCCACAGTAAAAATGTTGGCGACTCCCACACGGCTGGTATAAGACTACCCTTCTGACCCCGAGGTAATCATATCCTTAACGAATTAGAATCCCTAAATATCCTTAATTCCAAAAACCTCCCCACCCGAATCCCTCCCCAAGTCAACCAATCCCCTACTTCCCCAGACGTTACATTCTGTTCCCCCTCCTTACACCACTTACTAACCTGGGACACTATTACTGACCTACAATCGGACCACCTTCCTATTCTTATTTCTCTAAACTCCCCCCATCAATCCCCCCCAAAAAAGACTACTACGTACACTAACTACAAAAAAGCAAACTGGCCTGCATTCACTAACCATATCGAAACCCATATTAACCCAATTCCAATCCACGATACAACATCCCTACACACCTCCATCATTCACTTAAACAATACAATCATTAAATCAGCAAACCTCCATATACCCAAAGGCCACAGAAAATCATACAATCCCAAACTCAACCCCGAGATCAACCAACTCATTAAACAAAGAAACTCCTCCGAAAACTCAAATCCATACCATCCCTACCTTTCTTAACCAACCTAGCAAACTTGAAATAAACGGTAGCTAGGGGCACGATTAAGCACTACAGGATTACCTTTCAATACGTTTTCAAGAATATCCCATACCATGGCTTCTTTGCGTTCTACCAATTTCTTGGCAAGCCATCAAAAATTAAACAACTCTCAAAACAATCCCCCACAATCCTACGAATCCCCATCTTTACCAATAACTCCCTTCCTTCCCCAAAAAACAACAATCAGACAGTCTTGCTAAACATTATGCTAACATCTTTCGGAAACCAACCCACCCCGATAATAGGAAAATAAAAAAAAACAACTCAGAAAACTCCAACTAGACCACACCCTCCCACCCCCATTCACAACCAACATGATATTAGAAGCCATTAAAACCCTCAAAAATTCAACAGCGCAACAGGTCCATACTCAATATCCAACCTACACATAAAACACCTTGGAGAAAAAGCAATCCTCACTCATCACAGAAATCTTCAACAAATCTTGGCACAACTTAACTACAATACCCCCAATCTGGAAAACAAGCATGTCAATTAACCTAAAACTCAAAACCAAAAAAGACCTAACTCCCCTCCTCCTACTCGCCCAATTTCCCTGCTTTACTCCATTGGTTAAACTGCTGAGAAATTAATAACTAAAACAATTTTCCCACCCTTTAGCTCTCCCCAAGATTCAAACCGGATTCAAAAAGCAAGCCACTGGTAACAAAACCGCAGCCCCTACCTCCCTCACACACACACATCATTAATGACTTCAACCAATCCCTTTCCCCCACAGATTTATACTTCACCGCAATAGACAAAACAAAGCATTCGATAACCGTCCCACACACCACATCCTTTATTCAAAATTCCTGCCACTCCCACCTATAGAAAAAAACGACAAAAAATGGCTCTCCAATTTCCCTCAGCAACCGTTTCGCTAAGGTTCTTATACAAAAACAACCTCCCCCATTCTATCAAATTACAAAATGGCGTTCACAGGGAAGACTATCTTCCATTTTGGTTCAAATTATTTAACAGCAGATTTACCCACCTCACCAAACCCACCAATCCACAAACTATATTACGCAGACGACATCAGTCTATTTCCCAACACCCCAGACGTAAACATGGCGAACACAACATACCTCAAGCATACTTCAATCAATTAGAAAACTTGTTTTAATCTTCAACCAGAATGAACAGCATCCCCTTTAAATCCTCCATCACACTTTTAAACTACTGACCGTCACCAATCCTCCCTCCATCCTATAATCACCCTGAACACACCTCCTTCCATTAAACAAAACCACAAAAATATTAACTTACCTATGACACTCACATGACGTTCTCCCCCACATCGACCAAATTACTTCTTCAACCCAACGAAAACTAAACCCCGCCTCCGACCCTTTCTCAAGCTACAAACCTAGCGACAGAAACACACAGTTACTCATACACTACTTCTAAACAACTCTTAGAACAAGTCTAAACTATACCTCACCAGCATGGTTCCCAGCAATCTCAAAATCAAACACAAATAAATTACAAATCTCTCAAAATACAGCCCTCAGAATTATCACAGGTTGCAATAAAACCACCCCAATCCAACATTTACATGACGAGACTTACATCCTTCCTATCTCCACCAACCTGGAGATGGTGGGGACTCAATTCTTTCAGAAAACCCGTAATCCATCCACCTTGTCCCAAATTCTCTCCAACCCCCCGACAAAGACTAAAATTCCCCCCCTTTTACAGCCAATTCTATTTACAACACTTTACAACATCAATCCTCCTCCCTCCCAAATAGTCATGATCACATATCCTAACACATCTAACCATACATACCTATCAAAACCGCAAAAATAACAAATTACTAAATCCCCCTCCCCAAAACGTTCCCCTAAGAGAGAAAAAGAAACCGCTTTTGGTTGTTTTTTTTTCCCCCAGGAAAAAAGAGGCCAAAATCGACCCCTCCCGGAGGCAGATCAGGTCATCCCCCAAACTCATGGCAATATAAATATAAAGATTCAAACTAGACAAATGTCACCTCCCCCACTTGCAAACCAGATGTCACAATTCCCAAGACACAATAGAGCACCTCCTTCTGGGGTGCTCTGCTCTCTCGACGCCCCCCGCGCCGACTTCCTCTATATCTTCTCTTCCTCCGACCTGTTGGAATCGCCCAGTGGCGGCAGCCGGTTTCCTGGAGGCAGTGTGGCCTTCCAATTAAGGTGGGCCAGGGGCATAAATGATATATACAATACATATATATATTATATATATATATTATATATAATTATATAATAATATATATATTATATTTATATATAATATATATAATATATATCTATATATATATATATATTAATATATATATAGTATGATATATATATATATATCATATAATATATATATATATATATATATATTTATATATATATAATATAGCGATATTTGACGCAGCCAGAACATAAGAAAGAATTTCTTCGCATCAGTTCAAGGGCGACAGGCTAGGCAACCCGGCCTTTACTCTGTTTTTTTTTTTGCTTTTTGAAATACTTGACCAGCATCGGAAACTTTGCGGCCCTGGAAAACGATCTTGCGGGAAGCTCTGGAGAATGATTTTTTTAGGGCCAAATGGATAGAAAGATGCTAGTTCCATTGAAAGGGGGAACCCTACCTGAGTGTATAACTCTAGGATAGCATCGAAAACCTTGGGCTGAGAAATGAGTTTTCTAGAGTGCTCAGGATCATTCGAGTTTCCGAAAGCCAAAGGAAAAGAAAGATGGCTGGCCCAACTGACAGGGCGAAAGTCCTACCCAGAGAGATGGTGTAGTGTAGTATATATAATATATATATATAATATAGTATATATTTATATATTAGTATAATATTATATATATATATATAATATATATATATATATATATATATATATATATAGAGAGAGAGAGAGAGAGAGAGAGAGAGAGAGTAGCGCAGCGCAGCGCGCTCGAAGCGAAGAAAGTACCTCCCATTGGGGTTATGATGTGTAGGGTGTTTCCCATGACATTCCAGTGCCCAATAAAATGGTTCTTCTTTCTCTTTTGCGTTCATATACACACTTCTCTTCCAGACAACACTTTACAGACATTACCTTTTATTCTTATGTGTGGGGGAGAAAGAATTGCCTACAGCGAATGTTCTACGTACCGTAGAAGGTGACTAAAAGGACATTAGTAGTTGGGTTAGCGTTAGTAGTTAGGGTTAGATGGGATGTGTGAGAGCTTCAGATTGACTGTGTTGGGAGATTTAAAGGGTTGGATAGGTGATCAGAAAAGAGATGGTGTAGTCGGGGAGAGTCGGGGGAGATGCACATATCTTACTTAGATAATTTCTTTGTATATGCAGTAGTTTGGGATTTTTTCTTGGAACAAATTTTCAAAAAAAAATTTTTGGAAATTTTTTAAAAAAATTTCTTTTGAGTATACCAAAAATTATCTAAGTAAAAAAGATGTATCTCGCCTGACTATACAAGCCCTGAAAATTTGATATTGATCGGATAAGTAGAAAAAAATTTATATCAATATTTCACTTTTTCGAGCGATTAAATTTTTGAAAAAGTGAAATATTGATATAAATTTTTTTTCTACTTATCCGATCAACATTAAATTTTCAGGGCTTATATAGTGGAGCAAGATACATCTTTTTTACTTAGATAATTTTTTTGTATACTCAAAAGAAAAATTTTTAAAAAATTTCCAAAATTTTTTTTTTGAAAATTTGTTCCAAGAAAAAATCCCAAACTACTGCATATACAAAGAAATTATCTAAGTAAGAAATGTGCATCTCCCCCGACTACAAATGTCCTGAAAATTTCATGCGGATCGGATAAACAGAAAAAAAAATTCCAATTTTTCATTTCAACCAAAAATCGTAGGTTTTGAAAATCGACCAATGCTCAGATATGGGGTCAAATATCAAACATCCCCTGCTACACTTTTTAGATAATAGTCCAATCTTTGTATTTTTCAAGTTTGAAGTCATTTCGAAAAATAGCTTAGGAGGAGTTTCGACAAATGTCAAAAACCCAGATTTTCAAAAATTGAAAATACCAAAACAATGACTACAGATACAGAAAAACACTGGAATACGACGTTTTAGAGGTCAAAAAAAGCTACAGTTGGGTGTTTATATGGTCAAAATCTGCTGAAAATTTCGAATTTTATGTCCATTTTTATGGGGGGTGAAAATTGTGCTCAGACCGAAGCAAAAATTGGACCCTCCCTTTAAGAATCACAGACACTTCTTGTCTATATGTGTGATCTTATATAATACTTTACATCTACTCTAACCGTGTTCATCTAGTTCATAAGTAGTTTAGCGCGCAAGTTCCACACGGTTAATTACGTTATAAGCTAAACATACTGATGGAGAATTCATATGGCCTAGAGCCATAGTTGACTGTAGGGATTCCAGTAAGTCCACTCTTTCAACAAATAGGATTCATTTTAGGCCATATTTACTATAGCGGTTCAAGGTAGAATGAATAGTGAAGCGTGTGTAAGATTAAATGGAGTCGAAAGTGATTGGTTTAATATATAATATATATATATATATATAGTATATAGTATATTATATATTATATATCTATATATGTATATATATGATATATATATATATATAGTATATATTTTATATATATAAATATATACAACATATATGTTATATATATATATATATATATATATATATAGTAGTATAGTATAATATATTATATATATATATATATATATATTTATATATTTATATATATGAATATTATATATATAGTATATATATAGTAGTATATATATATATAAATATATATAGTATATATACAATATTATATATATGTAATATATATATATATATATGGTATATATATATATATATGTTGTGCTATTAGTGTTGTTGTTGTGGTTGTTGTTGCTGTTGCGGTTATAATATTATATATAATATATATTATCTGATATGTTTATATATATTCGGGAAGGTAGGAGGCCTAAATAAACTGCAAATGATGTTAAGATAATAAATTTACATAATAAAATGGTCGTTCTAGATTTAAGAGCGTTACACATCTAGAAGACCTTCTTATTATGTAAAGAATTTAATGTATGTTTAATATATTTTACAGTTTTTGAGTAATAGATTCAGTGCCTCTAGCCTGATATCTTACTAAAGCTTATGCGTCTTATTGCTGCTGTATTTCTTCTATATTATAATTTATTATAGTATATATAGTTAGTATCATAGATATGTATAGTAGTATATATATTTGTGAGTTGTATATATGTAATATAGTATATATAGTATATATATAGTATGTAGTATATATATACTACTTGCCTCTTGCATTTTGCTTTTGGCATCTTGCTTTCTTGTATTTACCTTCTGATGTGGAAGTAAAAATTGAAAACTCCTCTTGTCTACTTATCCATTGTGATCACAATAATCTAGTGAATACAATTTGGTTACCTGTCGTTTGGTAAAGCTCGAACTTCATCGACGCCTTTTTCAAGCCACATCTTTCCTCAAGGGCCTTCAAGAGGCCTGACTACTAGCCGCGCTTGCCTTTATCTCTCCTCAGCTGTCAAGTGGCTCCTCGTCAGCAGGCAGCTCTGCTATTTTTTCACTCACAATAGTTTTATTACTATTATTTTTATTTGGGGGCCTGTTTTTTAAAAAGAACAACAGCGCTATAGGAGCCTTTGCTCCTCCCACCATACTGAAATAACGTGTGTCCATATTGGTCTTTCTTTTTCTTAAGCATTGTATACCTTTCTTAATTTTAAATATTTTTTTTATTATTGTAGCTAGTTAGAAAGATTCCCACAATGTTCATCTGTGGTTTATTTTTAACTTATTTTTTAATTATTTTGTGATACCTATGTCTCTATTGCAGTGTATGATACTGTCCTTCAAGATGTTAAGTGGCGACTTTGGCTCCGGCTAGTGACGTTCGTCTCAAAGAATGCCGAATTACATTTATATGGTAAAATTTTGTAGTTTGGAAAATGATCTTTGACGCTGGACTTTTGTGCTGGTCGTCTGTGATATTGCAGATTGTAAGGCTGCCACTGGAAATGAGATCGCTTCGTGCCTTACTTGGAGGTATGTTTACCTGGTTTCGAGGGTTCCTCAACGTCTGAGAGACGTGTAGTTC
>JABUQX010119143.1:47500-49845 GCA_015478945.1 Trachelipus rathkii | reverse complement strand
AACTTTCTTCAACTAAATTTAAATTTAAGTTGAAGAAGGTTAAGGTATGTGTGGTTGTAGCATATGGTCCCCAACCCAGCTACCACTGTCCTTTTACTAGACTCTTATGACACGCCAAACTTACAATTACTTATTATTATTATTATTATTATTATTATTATTATTATTATTATTATTATTATTATTATTATTATTATTATTATTATTATTATTATTATTGATCACAAAGGTGCAAATGACCATCACCTCACCTTCTGTATCAGTAGCACTATTAATGATGGTCCGTAGTCTTGAAGCCCAATTGATTGACTTGTCGCCTTCAATTACTAATGGTTCATATCTGCCAGTTCCAAGGGAGACTACACTCTGTAATGGGGTGTCAGGCCATAGGTTGCGTGCTTCATGCACAGCTATTGCAGTAGGGTTGTTAACCATTACGCCACCATCCTTGAAACAAAATTACTTCATATAATATCAACTTAGGTGTGTAGATGTTTATTGGTAACTAAGAAAACTTTTAAATAATAAACATGACGTAACTTACCAGTAAAATAAGGTCATTTAATTTAAACTCTGAGAAATAACCTGGAGCAGCCGCAGAAGCTCTGACACCTTCCCATAAACGTGCAGAAGAGCAACCATTAAAATGGCTTGCAGCTCTGTATGGGAAATTGTAGTTGCGAAATAAATAGGCCTTTACCCAGTTGCTATTTGCTAGAGTTGAAACAAGACACAACTGAAATACAAATTCCATAGTAAACTTATTGTAAAATATATATGTCGAGAAGTCTCAAGTATATTTCAATCTTCCACAGCAAAAAAAAAAATAATATAAGTAAGAAGTTTATGAGCTCTCAGTCATTTACGAGCTTTAATATCATTATGTATATTCCGTGAATATCACATCGTATGCCACAATTCAAATCAACAATAGTTGTTACTATTCCAATTTAAATGAAATTTAAACAGCCTTCTAGAATGACATATGAATGTCATAATAATTAAAACAAGAGATGAAATATTCAAGTGAAGTAACAATTTCATAAACACAAGCTAAATTTCATTAATATAATTTACAGCTCAATGAATATATGGCGCTATATGTACTCACTTTTTTTGTATTTTTTTTACCGGCTGTTTCAATCATTGGTGTCTCTCCCATATTAATTTTTAAAATCTCCGTCCAAGCGTCTGAATCATAATAGGAATTATTCCATACCAAACTGGCAGTTCCTTTAATGGTTGTTTGGCTAAATATTAGAGTACTTATTTCTTTGTACAAACGCTCAATCGAATCCAAAGGAAGATGGTGTATACCTAAAATACAGATAAATAAATATGAAATCATCAGCATGTATTGAAACAAAATCGAAAAGGTTGTTTTATATATACATAAGCGTTTATGGAGGTTTAGTTCTGAAAGATTGGGAGAGAGCAACAATAGTACCCTTAGAGAAGGGTAAGGGGGATAAAGGGGAACTATAGGGGAATTAGTTTATTGAGTGTTGTAGGGAAGGTATATGCTGGTATTTTGGTTGAAAGAGTACGTCGAGTGACTGAAGGACTGATTGGTGAAGAACAAGGTGTATTTAGAAGTGGTAGAGGAGATGTAGGTCAAATTTTTACATTGAAGCAAATTATTGGGAAAATGAGAGAAGAAGAATGAATTGTATTTAGGTTTTATGGATTTGCAACAGTCGTGTGACAGGTTTAATAGGAAAGCTCTGTGACAGGTGTTAGTGATATATGGTGTTGGTGGTAGGCTTCTGAATGGAATCAGAGTATGTATGACAATAGTGAAGCGTGTGTAAGAATAAATGGAGTCGAAAGTGATTGGTTTAATATTAATAGCGGAGTGAGGCAGGGATGTGCTATGTCTCTTTGGTTATTTAATTTGTATATGGATGGGGTTATGAAAGAATTACAGGTGGGAGGGTGGCAGGGGAAGGTGTTAGAATGATGGAGAATGGAAGAGAGTGAGGGTGTCTTGCTTATTGTATGCGGAAGATTTGGTTTTGTGTGGTGAATCTAAGAAAGATTGAGAGGTTTGGCAGAGGGGTTTGGCAGGGTGTGTAAAAGAAGGGGTTTGAAAATAAATGTAGATAAGAGTAAGGTTATGGTAGTGAGTGAGGAGAATCCGTGGTATTATGTTAGATGGTGAGCAACTGGAACAAGAATCCAAGAAGGTGGCTGGTGCAATTAAATCCTTGGTGGATGTGAAGGGACCAAGTCTTGAGTGTGCTAAGGTTTTGCATGAGGGTTGTTGTTACCTGTTTTAATGTATAGTAGTGAAACTATGGTATGGAATAAGAGATATAGATCTAAAGTACAAAGTGTTCAGATGG
>JABUQX010119143.1:30000-42500 GCA_015478945.1 Trachelipus rathkii | reverse complement strand
TAGTTTTCAGAAAGAGATAAAATAGACTTAATATCTTCATTAATCTTTTCAACTGCTGAAGGATTGTTTTTTGATACATAATTACGAAGAAAAGAAAGTATTCGCCAATGGCTTAGACTACTTCCTCCTGAAGACGCCATAAAGAAGATTTATATTAAATATTGTATTAATCTGAAAAAGTAAGAAGGTATCATGTTAGAAAAATAGGAACATGTATTTTACATATTTACTACAAAAAAATAATAAGTAACCAAAGAGCTTTAAAGTAAGAAGTATAGTTTTTTACATTATAGCTTATAAATTTATTATTTTGTTAATTTTAAAAAATTTACAATGAATTAAATATCAAGTGAATTTGTATAAATAATAATAATAATAATAATAATAATAATAATAATAATAATAATAATAATAATAATAATAATAATAATAACAATAATAATAATAATAATAATAATAATCTTATACAATAAGATAACCTTAACCTTATTGAAAGTAATCCATAATCATAAAATAAATTTTATTATATCCAATGAATGAAACTAAAAATGTTTGAGAATGATAGTATAAATATTACTTTAATAAGATAAGAGACAAAAGTTTTATGTAGATGTAAAGAATAAAGAACACCTTCAAATTTTATAAAATTCAACAAAATGACAAAAAAAGGCCAGAAACGTAGTTAACATTATTAAATTATGCAGCAATTTTACTATGGATTTCCATACTTCACTTCATCTTACACTTTCTTCAAGTGAAGTGAAGCAGCTTTCTTTTAAGTTGCCACTTATGAGGCGCTGCAATATATATATATATATATATATATATATATATATATATTATATATATTAGAGAGAGTATATATATAGGTATATATAAGAGTATGTATAATATATATATATATATATATATATATATATATATATATATATATATATATATATATATATATATATATATATATATATATATATATATATATATATATATATATATACATATATATAATATTTATATATATATATATTATAAGTTTATTATATTATTATTATATATATATATATACATATATATATTATTATATTACATGTCATATTACCCATATATATATATATATATTAAGAAAGAGATATTATTATTAGCCATATATATATATTATTATATATTATTATTATTATATATATATTATTATTATATTATTATTATTATATTATATATATATATATATATATATTATATATATTATTATTATATATACATATATATATATATATAGTTATATATATTATTATTCTGTATAGAATATATATATTAGGTATATATTATTATTATTAGATATATATTATTATTATTATATAATATATTTATATATTATAGATATTATATTATATATTATATATATAGGGCCTATATATATATATTGTATGATTCGACTGTCATTGATGGTGAATACAGTGGAAACCAGAGGGGAAGTGAAAAACAGAAAAGCCAGAAAAAAGAGAGATTGGAAAGAAGGAAGGCCTGAAGTTATTTTGAAAAGAAAAAAATTTGAAATGTCTACTCTAGAAGTGGTTTGACCATATTTTCAGAAGAGAGAATGCTTTTGGTTAAAAGTAACAATAACAACTTAAATGAAAATTATATTTTTATGATTCAGGATTTTAAAATGCAAAATTTTATATATTTAAATAAATTTCATTTGAAGTCTGGGATGGAGGAGTTACAAAATTTTTAACATACGGTAGTTTCTTTTGGTAATTTTGGAAAATTAAATATAAAAATGAAATTGAAAAGAAGAAATTTAGAATATTAAATTGTAGGAAGTGAAGTTGCGTTTCATAAAGCGGTGGGGTCGATTCGTATGAAGCAAATTTTCAAAATTTTCTTCCTCTGGTGGCAAGGGGCTGAAAACCCCCTTCTACCATATTGTTCTTTTCGTGAATGGTGGTGATATTTTTTAGTATTTATCACCCACCAACACCACCTTGCAGCCATGCAGGTAATGGTGATTTGTATAAATAAATAAATAAAATATATAGCCTAGTTAATAATATGCATAAACTGCAACTAAATATGTATGTGTGCGAATATTTTTATCCCAAAGTTTATTCTTAAATAAAACTATTAAAAAGTTAAAATCTAATCACAGTTAATAATAATAAACCTAGATAAGAGCAAATAAAATGTTATAACTTAAGTTAAAAAATATAGTACAAGAAAAAAATTATTAATAAACCTAATTAAGATTCACGAGCTTTCAATGACATAACCAGACATCCTTATTCAAGGAGAAAGTAAAATAAAAAGTGAAACCAAATACTAGGGAGAGATATAAATCTGGCAACATGTCAAAAATCAATTAAAAATGGTTAAATGTGCCTTTTTAAATGAATAAATATCTTTTTTTTATATTATTTGTCAAAGAATCTAAACAAAAAGTTTCCTAATAATTTTCTTTTGTAGTCATCTTTAATGGAAGTAATTTGAGAAAAGTCATTTATATTTATGAAATGATCTTCCATTCTTCTATGATTTGTGAGAGCCAATTGCTGGTCATCTATTTTAAAACTATAAGAATGCTGATATTTTCTTCTATTTAAGTCTGTTGTCTCTCCTTCATATATTTTGCTACAGTTCCAACATTTTATCTTATAGCGTCGGGCGGGGTGACCAGGCCCGCCTCTTTAGGAGGGGTGATTCGGTCCACTCTAAATAAAATAAAAAATAATAATAAAAAAAAAAAAAAAATTCGCTCATTTTATAGCCACGCGGTAGTACTACAAGTTTTATTTAGATCATTTAATTCTAGAAAGTTTTTATATTTTTAAAAAATGTTAGAAATTAGGGTACAAAATTTCCTTCAATAGAACTTCACTTTTGAGAAATGTGAGTTTTTTTAAAAAATGAAAAATTGTGGATCGATTTTAATTATTTTTTCAGTGGATACACTCGAGTATGTTAGCTTTAAACTGGCAAAGTAAATTTTTGATCCAAGCAGTATTAGTGGTGTGCAACGGTTTAACTTGGCCTCGATTCACCCTGGTAGGTGGGCCTGATGTGGAGGGGTGGCTCGACCACCACAGCCGTGATTTTACGTATTATTATTGACATTTTTAATACGTATAATTTAAATGTAATAAAAAGTTACTTATTAAGTGAAAAGTAAAAATGAAATTTTAATAAAAACGAGTTCAAAAAAAGTGTCAAATTTTGGGCGGAGGGGTGAATCCGACCACCTTATTTATATTCGTATTATTTATCATTATTGACATTTTTATTACTTATTACGAATTTTAATATGATAAATAATTATTATATTAAGTAAAAATTAAAATATAAAATTGAAATTATACGTAAAAGACGAATTTAAACAGATGGTCCGAGTCACCCCTCAATGGTGGTCCGCTCACCCCTCCACGGTCAGCTGACTCGGCTACATTCAAAACTTAATAAAACTTTATCAGAGAATTACATTATTATTTTTGTGCTTATGCCCGACTATAGGGCCGTGATTTACTAAAAAAAAAATTTCCAAAAAGTGCATTAGGGGAGAGTCGGGAGACCAAGTTATACCTAAAGTGGTCCACGTCACCCCGCCCGACGCTATACCCCATATTTTCTGTTTTCTCTCATAAACCAGATTCAGAATTTTTTTCTAAGTACAAGGAACAGTTTGGACTAGATTTACATTTTTGGGAATATAGATTTTTATAATATTATCCCCATTCAGATTACCCAGATATATATACCAACAAATTTTTTGCGTTTCTCTTTTTCTTTAAAGCCATAAAATTTTCTTTTAGCCTCCCTTAATGTTTTTTTGATTATATAGTCAGGATATTTTAAAGAAGAAATATTTTTTTTTATATAACTTGGGCTATCTCATTACCTTGGAAATTAGGAGTGCATATTTTTAATGCATGCAAGAATTGATAACACCTAGAAATGATAGGCACCCAATTTTACGTGAAAACACAGATACTACAACACCCCTGTCACACTGCACTCTCCAACCCCATTCACCACAGACTAAAACAACCTTTATCTTCCCCAGCCTTATTATACAAACAAATCCTAAGTAATATCCAACCACCACAAAACAACTTTATTCACCATACAAATACACACTCACCTAATAGAACAATATTTAAGAAACCAACAACCAAACATTATACTAAAAGATTACCCACCAGAAATAGCACCGAAATTTAACTCACTTCCAATAACCACCCAGTCATCTTTAGCCAAATTAAGATGCAGCCACTACCCAAACTTACAATACTACAAAAATAGGTTCAACATTAACCAAACTACCTCAAATATCTGCATAAAATACAACCATGCCCCAGAAACTGTGTATCACTTCTTCCTAGTATGTCCCTTTAACTATCACCCCAGAACAACCTGGGAAATCAGAGCATTAAGCAATCTATGGAGGAGGCTGGTGGTGGTGGGGTACCTTAACAAGGTGTAGCCACTCTGATGAGGGTGGTCAGGGGGGGAGAAGGTGTATATCTCTATCTACTTAACAAATGTTATCATAACCTTAATGAGTTTTCAAACCTAAACTGAAAGCATTAGATATGGCAACACTTTTTCGTTGTCATGTATAGGCAGGAAAAATATTTTAAAAAAACTGATTGAAAAAAAAATCTATTTCTCATCAAACTATGCTCAGCTCTATAATTACCAATAATTACATCTTTCCATAATACTGAGAACAATAAATTCTTTAAAGTTGACTATGGATGAGAAAAAAAGAGGGCACAATAAGAAAATTAGGAAGGCATGCCATCTTGATGTAAGAAAACACTCATTCAGTAATAGGATTATTAATACACTCTTTGATGGGCCCATTTAAATGCATGTATTTAAATTAAATTAAATTATTAAATTTTATTAAAAATTTTTTACCTTAACATATACAATATAAAACACTTACAGAGAAACTAAAGTCTTAACCTGTGCACTGGTTACACAATGATGAGTCTAAGGCTATGATTTTTATTGTAACACAATAAATGACAGTCACGGTGGGTTTTTCTTCTGCTTAAAATGAAATGCGTCATAACGTAAAAGAATTCTTCATAGTAATGAAGAGTATTATTTATCTCATGCGTCTTACATAGGCAACAAAACAACCCAAGTGCCAAAGTTGTGGCCTTCAAGAAAAGTATTAAATTAATATTTTTAAACGAACGTATCTAGGCATATTTAAATTCTGAATTTACAAGACTGATATGCATTAAACATTATTTGAGGAAGAATATTTACTCTAGAATAAAAAATTGAACAACGAAGAAACACTGTTTAGTATAATTGAAAAGTGTAAAAATACCAGCTGATCACTCACTCTTGTTTACACACCTAATGACGTCACAGTCACACCATCAACATCCGCCTATCACGTACGGTATTTCGAGGCCAAGCTATGAACAATACGCACAGTCTACCGTCTACGCATCTTCGTGATGAATGACCATGCCAAATATTTTGCTTTTTTTTAACATGTTTCCTCTTGCTATCATTTTCTTAAACAGAGGATTCAAAAAAAAGAGGATTCCTTTTCCCTGTAAGGTATTGTAGTTTTCAGCTGTTTTAATTTATTTATTTATTTTATTTTTTTATTTATTTATTTTTTTATATTTTTTAAACATAATTTCCTAGCTAAAAATTTTACCAGGATTTATATTCAAAAATGTATCTCTTTTTTCTCCCTCCTCTGTACTATTGTAGTTTTAATATAGATATGGATGTCTGCTCTTTATAGACGAGGCTTGACCTATATATATAATATTATAATAATAGTATATATAATATATATATATAATATTTATCATTATATTATATATATATATATTATATATTAATATATATATATTATATATATATATATATATTATAGTTATATATTATATATATATATATATACACATATATATATATATATATATATATACTATATAATATATATATAATATAATATATATATCTATATATATAATATTATATATATATATATATATATATATGATTATATATACGAATATATATACATATGGTTTTGTTTATTTTGTGTATGATAAATTTGGTTAGCTTTGAACCTACCATAAATTCTAGAATTTTGATTTCAAGATGGCGCTTGCGTCTCGAAGAAAGAGGAGGCTTCATCATTATATGCCACATGAGCCATTTTAAATTTCCAATTCTGGTTCACATTTTAAATATAATTAATACACGATTCATTCATATAAACAAAATATAAATTAAACATACCTTGAAAATATTAACAATTATACATATTCTTCATTTATTATAAAGTTATACAAAACAAGAATCAAAAAATCTAATTTCGAAATTACTACAGAAAAACTTTGTACCTGCATTAAAACTTCCATTATCATTGTATAAGTTCAACTAAATGCTGATGTTGCAGTAGCAAAGTTAGACCGAACGAGGCTCGAGGATTGACTCTTGGATCCTATAGGAATAATAGGAATGAAATTTTCTATAGGTGTTATTGGGAACAACCAAACGATAGGAACCAATGCTGCTGGGATTGCATAGGGAAATTGATATGCTACGAATTATTCCGATAGGAAAATCATGTTGGTTTGGATTCTGACAATAAGCACCAATAGAAAATCATATGGTGTTGCAGTATTTTCTGACGTTTGGATTCTGGAAACCTATTATGCTGATTCAACGATTCTATGACGTACGTTTATCAAGCTGACTTTAGCATCAAAACTGACTATACATATACCGGTTTTATTTTCTTGAAAAATTCGGGGAAGGTGTTCAAATTAGGAAAAATTCAGCATACTGTGCTAGACGAGAATGACCTAATAATGATTACAAAAATTAAAACTAGCTCCGATTTAATTAGAACTTATATATCACAATTTAATAAATAAATCCTTAGAAAGCTGAGGAAATATAACCCACTTAGTTGCAAATATATATAATAAAAATATAATAAGCCATATATAATTTATTTTACAATAACAATATATATATAATGTAATATATATATAAATCATATATATAAAATTATTATAATTTATAAATATATTATATCTATATATATATATATATATAATAATATATATAAATTAATTTATTATATATATATATATAAATTGTCTATATTTAAAATAAATAATTTATATGTTAAATAATATACGATATAATATATATATATATATATATATATATATTTATATATATATATATATATATATAAGATTATTCCTAAAAGAGTAAGGCACATAAAAAAGACGGATAATCTATTTGCGCCTTCAATAGTGGTAATAATTAAATATTTATTGGAATTAGCCCATTACAGTATTGTTTTTTCCAAACATTATGTGAAATTGTATCGATGTCCGCGCGATACAGTACCAGCTCCTGGTGAGTACCGGTATCTAGCCAATTTTATCTCTTTTGTTAATGAAACACTACGCTTTCACACAGAGAAGTAACCAGGTACACATTAGTACATCACCATAGGAGCGGGTATTCTCTAAGAGTACGGTATTCATCTAGGCTCATAATCATATTAACTTTCCCGCGGGTTAAAAATTATCATAAGTTCAGCCCGTGCTAAATTTTCGAAGTACCCGAGTAACGGTAATTTCATTAGGCATAATATTTGCTTTCTCATATTTTTTTTATTTTTTTATCCAATTTCTTATCTAAAATTTATCCAGATCCCAAAATGTAATCTTTTTTCGCTGGTAGCTATTGTAGTTTTTTGAGATATAAATACCAAATTTTTTTTCTAGTAACCATTTTTTTTTTTTTTTTTTTTTATTTTTTTTTTTTTTTTTTTTTTTTTTTTTTTTACATTTTCCTGGTCCCATGCATTTACTTAATATATTAGAAGTACTAATCATTTTTATGCACAAGTTATTGATGAGAACTGTAAGTAGAATTCCTGATAGTATAAGTATTATATGTTATATACTATTACTATATAAGTATACCTATAGTAATACATTTTAGTATATATATATATATAATAGATATTATAGGTTTTATATGCTTATATTTATATTATATATATATATTTATAATATATAGATATTTATATAAGTATATATATATATATAAGGGTGGGCCCGGGTTAACGGCATTGAGAAAAAGTACCCGGGTCGTTAACATTTCTTAATCGTTATAACATTGGACCAAAAAATAACGGCGTTATCATTAAACGTTATATTGACGGTAAGAATGTAGCTGCATAAAGTTAACAGTAATCATAACCGTTAACCCAGTCACTTTCAAATTTTTTATTTTTTTTGTTTTTTTTTTTTTTTTTTTTTTTTTTTTTTTTTGTTATTTTTTTTTTTTTTTTTTTAATCATACAGTTAATCAAATTCACCTAACCCACTTCCTTTATCCCTTGTGCTATTTGTACTCACCTTTTAGACCACGATACGGCGAGAGCCCCTTTCCAGAGGAGGATGTTTGGCGACGTCTGAATCAAATGTATTTCATACCGCGTTAGCTTGTGCTCGCTCATCAAAATTAACACGACCAAGAGAAAACATACGACGCAGGACCTTAAAGTAAGGGAGGATTAAATTCAGGAAATTCAGCAGGAAATTCACAGAAGTGGACAGAGAGGAGTTTCAAGAACAGTGTGGAAGAACAAAAGAGAGAAACCACAATTAATACGAGCTTCAACCATTGAGCAGCAACCTAGCTCATGGAGTTACCCCAAATATATCTATACACAAAATCATCGTTATATTGTATAAGCGCAGATACAGCATACTTATATTATACTATTTAGTGCTAATATATAACTTATTATATATAGGTATTATTATATATTATTATATAAGTATATATTATATTAGTATATATATATATATATAGTATATTGTATAATATATATATAGCGTCTAGAATATAGTTAAGGTGGTCGGTTAAATATAACTGACGAGTGGATTTAATGATATCTCCTCTATCCTATATCGAACTAATATAATATAACTTATAATGACCCTATAATTGGGCAAACCTGTTTCCGTAGCTCAAGCTGTACTTGTGCTAGGGACGTGGACGGTATACCTATAAGAATTAGAAAGAAAGATAAAGTGAACAGAACTGGAAAGTCATAACGAAGTGTTTAATTATTAAGTTAAATCTTTGCCTTGATTGGCAGTTTTTCTGCCTTGAACCCCTCGACCCCCCCCCGCCTGCCGCTGTCCAAAGAGGTCCCGAAGGGGATAATACAAAGAGCCTCGCAGATATGAAACAGTAACTTTTTCTATTACAAGGCCGGGATGAAGACCTTGTAATAAGCTGGAGGTAACGAGAAGAGGAAAAAAAAGTCCTTGCGTTCTAAAAAAGAAAAAGACAGACTCTTTTTCTTCGTGTTCCCGACTTTCTCCCAGTTTCTTTGTGAGGCCGCGCAGAGCAAGGATCCGGTGTGATGTGAACTGGCAGGGTGGGGAACTTTATAGTATTTATGGAATTTTTTTGAGAAAAAAAAATCATTTTTTTTTGGATTTTTGGTTTTTTTTTGTTTTTGTTTTTTGGATTTTTTTTGTTTTTTTTTTATTTTTTTTTGGAATTTTTTGAGATTGTAGACGGTCACATAGTATGCGAATAATATTTGTAAACAGAAAACTTTTTTTTTTAAGTTCGAATTCAGACGTATTATTTTTAAAAACGCCTAGGCACTATTCTGAGTTCAAATAATCTTAAAAATAGGGCTTATAGGAGTCTTATGACAAACAAGAATGAAACAATCAACATTAAAAGAGTTGTTATTGTTAATAAAAATATAATATATTTCATCAGAATAAATATGAAAAGTTTGAAAACAGATCTCACCGAATATTCACTGTTTATATTTTAGTTTAATTTTAATTTTTTTTTTTAATTTTTTTTTATTAACAGTGGTGATGGTTAACACTCTAATATCCCCTTGCATGATAAGGATAATTATTCAATTTCCTAATTTTTTTTTATTTTTAGTAATCGACCTATATTCTAAATATTAAAAATATATATTAAAAAAACAATAAATTTAAAAATAAAAGGACAGGAATCCATAGTCAGTTAAGATGTAACTGATATCAAGTGAAAAAAAAATTATCAGTTGACATCGAGAAACCCATTGATTTTTTCCTTGCCATCCCTGCCTAGAAATGAAGGTTTTCCATAGACATTTTTTTGTTATGTTAGGGAGCGGCGCCCAAAGGATGTTTAGTTTGTCAACGCCACGGAGAGACGAAAGAAACCGTCAAAAAGAGATAGGAAGTTAGAAGGTATTTTTTAGAAGGAGATTTTGTTAAGAGTTGGGGGGGTTTTTAAAAAAAAAAGATGAATTTTCACAAGGTGAGAGTTGCAAACAACGATTCCTACAAAACTCCCGCAAAGTAAATTCACTAGCACGAGAATAGAATCCGGAAAGATTAAGACGAAAAGAAATTCTAGAAATTGAAAGATCGGGAAGGCAGAATTGAAATGAATTGGAAGAATGAAGGGTCGAGTCCTTCGGCATGTGAGGGATTAAGTTAAGATGTACAGGTGGAGAAAAGATTCAATTAATGAAAGTTAGAATAAGTTAGAATAGAACGAAACCCCACGAGAAATCACTATTGAAAGAAAAGAAGAGAGTCGCGCTCCATCCAACCAGTAGGGCCGAGTTTGTTGACCCTTGAAAGAGAAAGCTAGATACGGACATAAGTAGGGTCAAGAGAAGGTAGGGAAAGGAGGGGAGCGTTGGAGAGGCCATGATTGTGCATTGGAGAAGGCGGAAACCACAAATGAAAATAAAGATCGAATGTATTAAACGGAACCACTCCCATGCTTGGAGATATGTCAAGCGCTCAGTAATGGGCAAGTTCTGATCAGTAGTTTTTTCCTAAGAAGGGCGGGCGAAAACAACCATAAAATGGTTAATAGGAAGTAATTATGATACAATCGCCAGTCATGAGCAACCTTTGACAGAAACCAAAGCGTACTAGCGATCGTGAGGAAAGTAGAATAGAGATTCCATAATGGTCTTAAGAAAAAAGGCAGTTGAGACTCGTTTCAAAAAGATCATAGATAGAAGCACAGTGTGAAGCTATAGTGGGGCGATAGTTAGAAGGAATTTTTTTCAGAGCGGTCTTCTTTTTTTTTTTTTTTTTTTTTTTTTCACGGAATAAAAAGGTGGACCGATCGTTAGTCCGTGCTTCAAAAGTAAAGGAAGTTGCTAAGTATTAAGCATAGAGAATATAGTTGAACGAGGGGTGGTGTCAGCAACGTAAGCAATTCCCCAAAACCCGGGGTTTTTTTTTTCCAACGGGTATTGTCTAAACATATCTAAACTTGGAAAAATTACAGGCCATAACTCGGTAATATGAAAAGGACATTTTGAGCACATTGAAGGGAGCTGTTAGAGGGAATTTGAGACAAAGAAAGTTAATCTCTTAATCGAATCCGGATCTAATACATTTAAAATTTCAGCACATGAATAAGAAATATTTTATAAACTTCTCGTAAAATTAAGTTACGGTTAATGGATGTAGGTGGTAATGTTTTTTGCATTTGCATTGCGTCGAGGTTTATGAGGTGTTGAACTGGTTACTTTTGTAAATTGACAAGATCGAGGTTGTAGCTTGAGAATTTATACTTTTATCTGAGTGTATCAAAGTTAAAGAAACAAGAAAAAAAAGAATTTGAAGGGAGGATTAGCTCGTTCATAAAGACAACAATCGCCAGAATTGAAATATTATTTGTCGCTTAAGAATTTAACATCCCTAAATTACTATTTACTTCAGGTTAGGTTAAGTTAGGTTACGTTAGGTTAGGTTAGGTTATGTTAGATATTATTGTTTCATCAAAGTATCATGTCCTTTTTCAGAGTTCACTGACGCTGTAGTGCGTTTATATAAAAAGAAAAAAACAATCCGAAAATAAAATAAAAATAAAAAAAAATAAAAAATATTTAAAATATAAAAAGAAATTATTGTCCCTTTCATTTTTTTCAAATGGATAGATTGTAAACACAAGGTAATAAAATCAAAAATTCAAATTAAACTTTATAAAAAACCAAAATAAAAATTATTATTAAAAAGGGAATTTAAAAAAAGAAATGAAAAAAAATGAATGAACGAATATAAAAGAAGTATTCGAAAACTCTTTTACCAATTAATTTCCGAAGTGAAAACAAAACCTTAGTTTATAAAAACTTTTTGAAAATGTTTTAAAAAAATAAATAAAGTAAGAAAAAAATAGAAAAAAATGTATAAAAAATTTCTCTTAAGAAAAAAATAAAATAATTTGGCATATCAAATCGCGTTCAAAATTCTTTTTTCCGCCTCCAAACTAAAATAAAAAATAACACAAGAAAAGAACGAAAGAGAGAAGGAAAAAAAAACACTCCATCCCTTTTGTTTTGATCTAATTAAAAAACGCCTTGGTTTTAATAGTCTTTTTCTCGGTCTTCGCCTCATTCGAGTCTTTTGTTTTGGCGAAAGGGAGACTTAGTCTTG
>JABUQX010119143.1:25000-27500 GCA_015478945.1 Trachelipus rathkii | reverse complement strand
TCATGATATCGAAATATCTCCGAACCCTATGCGAACCCTACAGTGTTTTTTGTTAGCGCATGCGTCAACAGTATTTAGTAGGACATTTTAGAGTGTTAACATGTCTGTGTCCTATAATTTATTTAGTCTAAGGGATTCATTAAAAAATGAATTAGAAGCTGCTATTTAATATAATTAAAAAGAAATTGAAAAAATAAATAAATTTGATATAAAATTAATAATTTAAGTTAAAATATATTGTTCAAATTAATAATAACAAATAGATAGATAAATGAAAATAAAACAATATTGTTACAAAAAATTTCAGATCGCACTCGCAGACCTCTGCTCATGCTTCCCTGCAGTGTGACGTGTTAGCTAAACCTCCAATAGAAACATCCCGAGAGTTTCAACAAGTTGCTTTTTTTTTTAGTTAATTAAAAAGAAATTGAAAAAATAAATAAATTTGATATAAAATTAATAATTTAAGTTAAAATATATTGTTCAAATTAATAATAACAAATAGATAGATAAATGAAATAAAACAATATTGTTACAAAAATTTCAGATCGCAGGAAATCTGCTATGCAGCGCCCCAACATGTCACGTGTTAGCAAAACTCCAATAGTAAACATCGCGAAGTTTCCAAAGTTGCTTTTTTTTATCATGTTAATTTATGTTTAATTTTTTTTATTGTTCTTTTTATATTTATTACATGGCTAGCCGACGGAGGGACAGAGGGGGGGACGAAGTCCCCCCCGTCGTCCCCCGCTGAGGCCGAGAGACCCTGACTCTTTCAAATCTTTGCTATTTACTCTTGGGTATTCCTTTAGTTAAAAAAAAAAAAAAAAACTCCAATTGGCCACCTCTTCCTTGAAATAATCGAAAAAAATCGATTACTTCGTTCGTTCGATATATATGGAGTCGTAAAAAAGATAAGGTCCTATATATATATATATATTATAGTATATGTATATATATATATATATATATATATATATATAGTTATAATATATTATATATTATATATATAGTATATATACGTAGAAATTAAAATTTCACCTAAAACCTACACCTTGCCAAATTCTTATTCCTGGATGAATATATAGCGTCAGTCTTTGAATCTAAAACTTACGGTGTGTGAATTGGTGTCTAGTTTTGCTATATTTTAAAAGTAATATTTTTATTTCTATTTTTTAATACAGACAGATAATTAAATACAGCTGTTAATTTTACCTATTAGTAATACTTAACTTTTTAATTCGAAAACTATAATTACAAGCAGGATTTTTCTTGAGTTCTAATCTTGTCTTGCTTCAACCGGCATAATCATTCGAAGCTTTGCATCTTTAGGTAAAATTAAATATTCATTAAATTTTTCTTCTAAATAAAGTAATTTTGGATTTAAACCTTTTATGTCAGCTTTTCTCATAAGAGATATTAAATACTAGTTGATTAGTTTTAAATAGTTTAATCGTGTTTACTTGAGGCATAGAGCGACAGCTTCATTTCCATCTCGAAAGCATATATCAGGTTTATTATATGGCAGTAATCGGGTTACGCCACTGTGCATTCAACCGAGCTCGCTACGCCACTGATCCAATATAAAAGATATTCCTCAAAGTGCCGGGAAAATATCGCCTTTCAAGCGTTATAAAAAAAAGTGACCACCGGGTGGTCACATGGCATCAGTGGCGGGGCAAGGTGTGACCCACCGGTGGACTAAATGGCAGCCCACGTGTTAAACCAGAACAATCCAGGCGACAAAGACTAACATTTTAAGAAAATTTGAAATCATTAAAGCAAGTACTGGACTTGCTGAGGAACGTGCAAACCTCCTGGCGTTGAACGCGTCAAAAAATGTGGAGAAGTATAGTCATGCTCATAAACTCGTTAAATATAGGTATCTCTATCATATATGTAGTACAATTTAAGCAAGCAGGGCGCCGTTTGATTATGAAACTCTTTATCGTAAATGTATTATTTTGATTATAAATTTGTATATATTCTCTTCCCCGCTTTCGAACTTGTGAAGAGACTATACATAGATGTCAATCTAAGCATGTTCTGTCGCTCATATGATAACTGATAATTATTAAAGTAAATAAATTTTCTTCCATCATACTTTTCACACAGAGGTGGATATTTGAGAACACTATATATATATATATATATATATATGATATTTATATATTATTGATATATTAGTATTATATATATATATATATAATATATATATTATTATATATATATATATATATTATATATATTATCTATATATAAGGCCCTATGTGTATATATCGTATTCTACACTTATTTACTTTACACTGTGTATAAATATATATAAGTCATCTATTCTTAATATTGTAATATGGTTTTTCTCAAGTAAGAAGAATATAAATTATGAAGTCTCATGAAGTCTAGTGAAAAAACATCTGAAATATCGTCTCCTTTTGAAAAGATATGTTGACATTCTGGTAAAAAAAAAAAAAAAAAAAAAAAGAAAAAAAAAAAAAAAAAT
>JABUQX010119143.1:0-15000 GCA_015478945.1 Trachelipus rathkii | reverse complement strand
TGAACTGCGATAATGAGTCCCTATTCAACTTATCACTCTACTAATGGTATTTAATTGCTATTTATATCCATATGGTCATCTTAATAATTTATCACATTTATACCTATTATTCTACATATATTTTTATTTTTCTTATTTTTTATTCTCTTTATCTATTTACATACATCTATTTATTTTGCTACTTCATTTCCTGATTGTGTTATCTATTTTCTAATCATCTAACACCTATCAACTCTCTTACGGGTTCATACAACGATCTTGATTATACTCATGTGAGAATCTCAGAAATACTCGTGTTCTTCCATTGGCGTCCCGTGGCTCCATCCATCAAGCTATAATGACACTTTTACACCGAATAAGTGAGACATCTCTCATCACTCTACGATAATTAATAACCTTATATATCTTATATGATCATACAGAGTACTTTCAAACCCCTCCTGATTTAAATTACACACTGACTCATTAAATTCCAATATAATATCTATAACCATATCATACTCTCATAATACCTCTCTTCAGATTACACACGCTCACAAAAACTCAAAATTCATTATCCTCCATATTATACAATTAAATATACATAGATGTGCACACTAGTACCCCTCCGCTCTTACTATCTCATTCTCTAAATTTCATTTATTTTATAAACACTACTACCCCTTAGTTACATCACAACCGTCAACATTTCTTTCTAAATAACCTACCATCACATAGTCGTATAAGATTGTTAAATATATTACCAAGTAGATACATTAACACATCCTTATGCCTCATATTTTTTCAGTACTAATTTATTATTTATAAAATATTAATTTACCAATTATTACTGATACATTATCATATATATCTATTAATTCTTTTATATAACACACTACTTTCAATTTATATCTGTATATTATTACATATCAATAACTGTATTGTAATGATTATAAATACTAGATAAGTTACCTTAACTACCAACACTTAACGTATACATTACCTATAGTCTGACGAGAGCAGATCTATTCCCATATAATAACCTGTCATACTGTCTCTTGAAATCCATAAAACCTATAATATTTCAGTTTTGCTATTACTTATATATACTCTATATTTACCTCGCGAATTATTCATAAGATTAATGTAAAGGTAGAATATGATTCACTACTACCATCTCCAATTAATAACTAAACTACCACTTCTTAGCGTAATACGTGCAATCCCTTAATGTCTTCGTCCTTCGTGGGAGACCACTATCGGAGTCTCCGTCGGCTATTTTTCACATCGGGACTAACATATTTTTCAGATCCAATAGAATCTTTTGCTCTTAAATATATAGCACAAAAAATATCAAGAAGTGAATGATAAACTCGCAAAAAATTACAAAAACATCAATGCGTTAAAACATAAAATTCATATAGAATATCTTTCCACTTATAAGAATTTTTCCTAAACTAATTCTTGTTATTCACCCTTCTTTATCTCTCTAGAAAATTCTAATATGAATACAAAAGAGATTTCAAATATACATTTGATGCAAGTTGGGACTTTGATAAAATTGCTTATACGTTAAAGTCCTCTGCCTCTTTACTCTTATTCCGAATATTCTTCTTAATGCAGCCCCAGTCCGTCTTATAGAATAAACCAGCCTCATCAGAATTAAGAACACTATTAAGTTATACACAATCTCACATACTTCCTCAAATAAACTCTAAAATAATTCAAGAACATTTCAGCGAACATCGACACTACCAATTTTACTTTGATCATCCTTACACACCGTAGTAATTTTATAACATTAATTTATAAGGTTTATGCCTGCAATATTATAATTTAAAGATTATCTATTACCAAACACTTCTTCAACTTTTTGCGTGCCAGTATCTCATAGGCCCATTACTCGTAACATAACTCTCAAGAGATAATGATATATATTCTTCTGTGCCCATGTTCCGCAGAAAAATTCAATAATTAATCCATTTATTACATCTTTACCTGCAAATCTCATACAAATTGACTCAACAATAACAATTTAATCAAACCATTCAATCAATTCAATTCAGATAATTACATGCATCAGATAGATAATAAGTTAATGAGAGTGAACAGAAAAAAATACCGATTAAAAACGATTAAAAACATTCACTATTACATCCAATTTCCAATAAAAATATTATAAAATTTACATACACAATTCAACATAATCATCAGATAACTAATTACGAAAGCAATATTCCATCCCATATTCATAATAAGAATATGTTCATATAGCAGATATATCAATCCAAAATACATACTCATTCATTTAACTCACTTATCGCAGTCTTTAACTTTCCAAGTGAAAAAGAATCTTATCAATATATCACTCTATAATATAGTGAATTAAGTACAATCCCAATTACATTCCTATATTCAACATATAAAAAAAGACTTCCATCAAAACTATCTTGAAGTTCGTCGTCTTGTTTTCTGCTACCAAAGATATGACTACCGTCGTTTCTTTACCTAATCATCTCTTCTCTTGTCTCGCGTTTGCCTATGTACCCCAAAAAGGATAGTAGTTAATTTACCAATATCACTCCTCTTTACATCTCATCAGTTAGTTCTCGTTAATTAAGCGCTCACATACAAACCACGCCAATGCGGGTTTTAATAACTTGAATTAGTATTCAAGCTTTTCTATTTCCACCCTCATGATACCCACCATTACACCGGCTGAAATCTGAGTGTGATTCTTCACTTTCCTTATGCCAAGTAGTTTAGCAATTAATCCTCAATATAAATAAATGCTTTTCTCTATCTCTAGCCCCAACTCTTATCTAGACAAAATAAGTGCTTTCCTCTTTTCATTATGATGACAAGTTAACACTTACAAAATATAGTGTTCAGTTTTTATTCGCCTCATCTTCACAATACAATAACTGATATTATTATCAAGCGCTTATTTAATACTTTATACCTTTAATTTACCCTGTTTATATACAATCGTAGGGTTGAAGTGCGATATAAATAAGTTCCATCTTTCTAAACGTCCTGTAAGTTGTTAATTTACATAAATAATCTTATCACATTAAAGCAAATACATAATTGGATGACCTGAATAAGCCCATCCTGATAGCCCACTCACTGATTTAACATCCAATCATCAATATCTTTCAACATCATCCTTTTTACTTATTCTTATAACCAACAAATAAAAATCTAAATCAGAATTACTTTTCCATTTTCGATACCAACAATCTCCTTATATCAATACCCAAATCATCTAAGATATAACGTATATGATATACTCTTTTGATGTTATTATTAAATGAAATTATATATTGTTAGTTATTGTCTATACACACACGTACCAATCCCCGCTTTCTACAGCACTTATCAGATCTCGCTGCCGATACACTTATCATCCTATTGCTCATCGTTAACATTCTCTAGCTGTGTCCACCCCGATGAATTACATAAGTATATCAGACCCAATTTTGTTATCCAACCATTTTATCGCACCAAAAAAAAGAACAAAAAGAATCAATTCTGAGCTCCTTACTCACCCAATCTAAAAAAACGAATACAATCACAGAAATAAAAATTGAATTCCAGAATATGTGCCGCGTGAATACATGCGTTCACATACTATAATTTCGAATTCTCTATAAAAAATTCCATCGCTGCCTTTAGCAATTCCTGGTATTCAAGTGTATTTTCCAAATGTTTAGGATCTAGCTCCACAGAGTACCCATTGACTGTTTTTTTTAGACACTTAATATTTTAAAAACCTAAACTTTTAGAAATAATTTAATAATAATAATAATAAGATTTAACATAATTAATAACAATCAAAAAGTGTTCACATAATTTCTAAAATATAAAATTCGAGCATACTCACCATTACATTCTATATAAATAATAATAATTAATCACATTAATACACAACTAATCTCAACCCACATTAACTCAGCAGAATATTACCGGACATTAAAGTCCAGAACAGATTAAATATCATAATAATACAAATATATTCAACCAGATATATTCAATCATTTATATCAAATTCTATTAGTATATTCAAGTTAATATCTATGACGAATATGCAAAAGATGTCCATAATAATTATACTACCATAGGTTCTAAATATGGTCTCCATTGATCTTACACCTCATTAGCTATCTTGTCATATCCTTGTTACTATTAACATTCTCAGTAAATAATCATTAATTTATTCTCTGACATTCCATAGTATCACTCAATAAATCGATTTCAATAAAGTTAACTAATAAATTAATAAGAATAATAACTGAAAATGACGATCCATAATTGCCGCATTTTCAATTTTCAATATAGCGATTTGTTACAGACACTTGTCCATAAAAGGGCGAACCATGACCAAACATTATATCCAATTTACCCAGGAGGGCAGCATAACAGTCAGGTTTTTTAATAAAATGAGGTCATCCAGTAAACCCAACTACCACTGTCCCTTTATTATTCAATTCACAACTTCACTGTATAACTGACTATAGAAACAATATTATCTCGTTGTAGAGGGGCTACTAATTTGCAAGGCACTAAGATTCATTCTCTTCGTGCATGTCTCACATTTTAGAGCCCCAAAAAATGAATATCAAACTAATCCATGTTAATAATTAGAATTTGATTTGAGACGAATCAAGAGGTTTAAAGATTGAGCTTAATTTAATCCACATAACAATTATAATACAATTATGATACATAAATAGCAAAATTTCAATTAAAAGCATAATAAAGTATTAATATCAAGAAGGGAAACTAATCAAATTGAACTTTGCATGTAAGAGCTAATGAAAGGAATTCTTTTAATTGATATCATTATCCAAATTAATATTTTAGATCATGACGCCTCACAAGCGAGAAGGACACGAACATACACGCACCAAACGCATTGGACACTGGAATTTATATCTATTGTGAGAATATACACTCATATTTACCATAAAACCCAGTTGGAAGTACTTATCAGTCTCTTCGGTTCGCTACTCTATCACTTATAATATATATATAGTATATATATTAATATATATAATATAATATATAATATATATATATAATAATATTTAATATACTTATATATATATATATAATATATATAATAAATATAATTATTATTAAATATAATATTTAATGTAGTATATATAATATATATTTATTATATATATATAATATATATATAATAATAATATATATATAATAATATATAATGAATTTATTAAATATATATATATATATATTAATTATATATAATATATTATATATTATATATATTATATATTATATATATATATATATATATAATATGTATATATGTTAGTTGAGTGTGTTTATGTTAGTTGTGTTAGTGTGTGATTAGTCAGAATACATATATATTTATGACTAGTGAAATATACACTATTGCGGGCACGTCCAAACAATGGAGAGGAAGAGTGCGTATGATAGCGACAAGATGTGAAAAGATGATTTACCCCTGTTTGTTACATTTATTCAGTCACATAATGTTTAAATGAATAATGCTGAAACTTATTTTCTATTTATTTTATTATAACATCTCAGCTGAATAAACAACAACTTGGCCAATCCACCATCCGTATCCGATTAATTTTCATTGATCTCCACTTTAAAGAGTGAGGGATGACTTCAATTATCGAATAAGAAGTGCACCATGGAAAAGAAAATGTAAATATAGTGTAGATTACGCGGAGATCTATATGGGCAATTCTGCCAGATGCCTGTTCTGAGATTCCGAGAGTCTTGACGGCGAATCGAATGGCAGTGTACAAATTATTAAACTTATATGTATATGAGAAGAGAAACATATAGGCAAATAACAGCCCATGGCGCTCGATATTAAGCGAGAGCCCTATCGCAGTGTGAGCTTAATCGGCACTGTAATTTATATACAATCATGCAATTTACAAGAGATCGAAATAAAATATAGTTTAAGATTGATGACTTATAGATACCGCGCGCATTAGACACAATGTCTTGCGATAGCGTAATAAAAATGAATAATGATAGATTGTGCTTACATAGAGACGAGCGAGCGAGGTGACTGAGACACATATTTATGATTAATTCATCGATACCCTTAACGATATCATACCGACACATTTTACAACAGCAAACATCAAAAAGTAGATGACAGCTTTCCGGAAGCTTTTTAAAAATAAACATCACATATCAGAGTTTTTTTAGATCTTATCCATATATGTTTGTTTGTTGCGGACATTTTTGAATATCTCTTACCTCTACATGATAACCTAGAATTTATCTGACCGGAAATAAGAGTGAGCTCGCTATCTCGAACTTACCAGATATAGATATATGGTTCCAATTATCTAAGCTTATTGATATATATATAGACTGTATTTCATATTATAATATATACATACCGAAATACAAAATACCCCTATATTAAGTATAGAGGTGATCTAATTCGACACATTAGCATAATGTTTTCCTAAATGTTCTTTTTATGTCGAAATTTTTATATATATATTTCTGTTCTAATCTGAATCGAATATGAATTTTCAGGGCACCGTTAGGTATTTTAAATTGGAGTTGATGATGTATACACCTTTTATCTATTTTATTAAATAATTTTTTATATAATGTACCCATCTCTAATTACAGCCTATTCTATAGGCATATGGAGAAAATTTTTTTAATTACATCTATATATTAAAAAATAAAAAATTAACCTCGTGTGTGATTATCCATAATATGTAACACTCTTTAATTGAACTTAATGATATTTCACTAAAACAAAAAAAATTCATATTAATATACTGTATTGTAGAATAATAAAAAAGTTATCGCAGTTAATTTTTCGCTTTTCGTACCACTATCAGTTAAACTTCATGAAATAACAAAAAAAAAATAAAAAAAATAAAAATATGCAAATTTCAATAAGGCAAAAAGCTAAGAAACAAAAAGGTGTAATGTAACAAATACAAGTATGTCAATTTAAATGATGTATTCATACCGATTTCCATGACTTTCGCTTCATTGCCAGCTTTACGGAAATATTTAGAAAAAACCAATTAAATAAATAGTGAAAAATAATATATAATTTGATATAATAATTAATATTAAAATTATTTATGTCCCTAATTAATTATATTATAAATAAATACAACAGCTCACAAATACCTAATATATACATAATGAATTAATACTAGAGATCTAATAAATAAGTTAAGTGTTAATTTATATTACTTTTTGAGTACCATTTTGGAGTTAGATACACAAATTAGTAATCGGTGTCTATTTTATATTTGTTAGCAATAAAATATTTAGAAAATTTAGTAATATTTTGATATATTTTTATGTATGTTTATGTAAACATATAATAATGGTCTTAATATTCTACTCCTAAAATTAACAATGAAATATTATTATATCATATGCGTAGATAATAAGTTATAATTTTAATATTTTTATTAGAAAGGTTTTTGGTGTGAGGAATTACTATTGGTGTATTACTGATTGTAATAGCTGCTTAATACTTTTGGGTAATACAGGTTCTTTTAATTTATATTTTGTTCAAAAATTTATCGAGGAATTTATAATAGATATTGGTTTAGATTTTTGTAGTTACAAACATTTGTAAATGTGACTATCTTCCTGATAAATACAAGTCGTAGAAAAGTAGATTATGATATTTTTAAGAAAGGTTTTATGTGTGAGCGATATAACTAATGTGTGATATTCGGATATATATTATTTATAATAGCTATATGACTTTTGAGTTATTTAGTGATTCTTAATTAATTTGTATCATAATATAGGACGCTATATTAGAAGAAAATTTTAGACCCGAACTTTATATTGATTATATCTTCTAAGGTTCAAACAGTTATAAAAGATAGGGCTACTAAGTAAACAACTGATAACATATATGGAATCAGCGTATCGACAATATTGTATGGAAAAATTGCACAAAGAGTACGAGAGTAAGGAAAAAAAGTATATTACGTTTTTAATTTATTTTAGAATAGTTTTTTGTTTGTTTAATAGGTGCGTCACATACAAACTTATGGACCCGATAGTTAGAAGTGATAACTCTATGATTTATAACATTATCATGTGATGATCAGCGCTTATAAAATTCTATTACTTTAGGCTCGGTATGTGCCGACAATAGCCATGTTGGCCATGAAGTGGTTATGTTTTCGAGCAGAGATTTAATTTTCGCGATACGCCATTTGAAATTTGTAGGATTTTTGTAGTTCAAAACACGATATCTATTGCGGGGTTATAGTCGGCGTGCCTAAAGGAAAACCCGCCTCGCGGCAACACCAAAAGTCCAAGAGTTAGCTGTGGATGGTTACTCGGCTTAAATCTCACTCTCCCTCTGTGTGAGAGATTGTGAGAGTGATATATAGCCTATCTCTTTCTGTCGTTGGCGTCCCCCCAGTCCGGCGAAGGCACTCTGAAAATAGGCGTAGAACTCTGAGACTATTATTGACAGTCTGCTTTATGAGACAGAGTTATATTTTTTAAATATATTTTACAAAATTTGAATGATGTTGGAAACTAGAGTATGAAAAGGAAAATACATCTTATTTGGTGTTAAGTACATATATACTGCATTGATCGAGCTATATATGCTAATCTGTTATTACTTAGTTGGTGCGTATAATAACAGGTTGATTCTCTATCGATAGTTTTATTGTGTATATGTCATTAGATTATAAAGAATATATGAAAAATATTTAAGATAATTATAATGTATAATATCTATACTTTTAGACAATTTGCCACTCCCATTCCGAAATTAATCACTACGTCGCTTTAGAAATAAGTCTACATATATTAATTATGTATATATAGAATTGTGCGTGTTTTGGTGTGAGAAATACTATGGTGTATTCGGAATGTGCTTAGGGGTTATATCTGAAGGAGCTTATTGGTTATATCTTTTGTGGCATTAGCGAAGTAGGACAGGTGTTTAACTTCAATTTTATCTTTTTTTGTCTATAAGAGTTTTGAAAATATGAATTTTTTTTTTTTGTATTTTTTTTGTTGCTCTACAACAACATTATAAATGCGCCCTATATTTTCCTCTCTAAAAAAAATACAAGTTCTGTTAGTTATTAATAAAGTTTAATATATTTTTAATATTTTTAAGAAAAGGTTTTTGTTCGTGAGGTAAACTATTGTATGATATTATGTTTTATGTTTAAATAGCTTTATACTTTGGTATAATATTAATCTATGGTATCTTAATTTGTTATTTGTCAAAATATTTTGAAGAATTTGAAATTATATAGATATTATAGTTCAAACATATATAAAAATGGCTATTATTTCTCTCCAGAATAATATCAAGTTCGTATAGATATTTTTATATTATAAATTATTTTAGAGAAAAGTGTGTGAGATAAAATACTAGTAATGGTGTCTTCCAGATATATAATAGTAGCTTTTTATATACTTATGGTATATATATAAGTAGTAACAGTTCTTAATTTAATTTTTGTCAAAAGTTTGTCAGTACTCCAAATCTTTTGATATTATTTATGTGGTTCAAACAATTTAATAAAATGTGCAATTAAAGTTATCTATAAATATTATACAAGTCGTAGAAAATGCATTTTGATATTTTTAGAAAGGTTTTATTGTGATGTGAGGAATACTATTAATGTATGAGTGTACTGTATTTGATTAGATAAATAGGCTTTTTATACATTTTGGTATATAATAACAGGTATTCTTAAATTGATTTTGCCAAAATGTTTGAATTAATTTGAGAAAGTTTTTGAGTGTTATTTATTGTGATTCAATACCATAATTAAGTAATGGCTACATTATCCATCCTATGTGGAAATACAAGTCGATAAGAAAAAGTTAAATTCTTATTATTTTAGTAAAGTATTTTTTGTGATGAGGAAAAATCTTATGATGTTATTCCGATTTAGTTGAATAGATACGTATAATTACTTTTGGAATATAACATAGGTTCTTTAATTTATTATTTGTCAATAAAATTATTTAGAATTTGAAATTTTTAAGATTTTGATAGTTCTAAAACATATGAAATAGAGCGTATTATTCCATCCTGATAATTGACAAGTCTGCTAGAAAGTTTATATTTATAATATTTTAAGAAAGGTTTATTGTATCATAGGTAAGGAATACTATGCGTATTATTCGGATTATATATTAATTAAGCTTATAATACTTTTGGTTATATAAGTTAACAGGGTTTACTTAAATTTAATTGGGGTTTTCCGGTGTGTGTAACGAAATAATTGTGCGAAATTTTTTTGTATTTGTGTGCATATATCTATTCTAATGGCGGTACAAACAGTGCTTAGTCCACAAAATGAGTCCCTATTTCTTGCCTCCGATAAAATACACTCACAGTAGACAAGTAATTTTTTAATATTTTTAGAGAAATTGGTGATGAGAAAATATCATTATGGTGTATCTTCAGATATATATAATAGCTATTATATTATACTTTTTGGAGTAACAGGTTCTTAATTAATTATGTGTCAAAGTATTTGTTGAAAACTTTGGAAATGCTTTATTGGATTTGTGGTTCGATAAAGATATATATATATAAATAGGCTATTCCTCTCATAGGATAATTAACAGGTCGATTAGAAATAAGTGATTTTAATTATTATTTTAGAATAGAGTTTATTTTTAGTGAGGTAGGAAAATACATTAAGGCTTTATATCTAGGTATTTATAATTATGACTTATATTATAATCTTATTGGAGTAAGTGAGTTTCTTATAATTAATTTTTTGTTAATAAATTTTTGGAAAATTAGAAATAATTTTTATGTGATAGCATTTATTTTTTATATATGTGGTTTATCATCAACATATAATATAAGGCCATTATCCTCCTTGAAATATACAAAGTCGTTATAGAAAAGTATGATTTTTGAATATTTTAAGAAAGTTTTATTTGTGAGAAAATTATCATGATTGTTTCTTCAGTGAATATTTATAATAGCATTATTATATACTTTTGGTATAATTAAACAGGTGTAGCTTGAATATTTAATTTGGGCAAAAATGTTGGAAATTTGCAAATTTTTTGCGATTTATTATCGTTATGGTTATTCAGAACATAATGAATGAGCTTATTCCCCCTGAATAAACAAGGTCTGAAAGAAAAGTATTTTGTAATATTTTAAATAGATAAAGGTTTTTTGTGTGAGATAATATCTTAGGTGTATTCGGATTTTATAAATAGCTTATATACTTTTGTAGTGCATAGTAACTTGTTACTTAAATTAAATTTTATGTCAAAGTTTTGTATCAAAATCACTGAAAATGTCATTTTTTGCAATTTTTAGGATTGTTTGAACAATGTCTACACATTCAACTGATCAAAGATCTGCTTTCACAGAAAGATTTTTAATTTATTGTTATAGTGAAAGTCATTTTGAGCAATTTAAATATCATATAGTATATGTATTATGATTTGTAATATATGACTGTATTATAATACTTATTGCGAATAACAGGTTCGTTAATTTATATTATTTTTTATCAATTAATCTATTATTAGAATTGATGAATATACTCTTTTGATATGCCATCTTGTCAGTTAAGTTGTGCAAGAACATAATCGTTAGAGATGGACTAATTCCTATGCCTCTGATAAAAAGAGCAAGTATATCGTACCATAGATATTGTTGAAAAATTATGTCAGTAGTGAATTTAGAAATTAATTATTTGTAATTTGAGATAGAACAAAAGGAAAAAGATAACATGTATATATGTCTTGTACTCCAAGAAAAAGTAGAAATTAGTTTATCTGATTGGATTTGATGAACTCGGACTCTGAAGATTGTGTGACTACTATGTTGAGCACAATTCAAGCAGTGCAACTTTCTCTTATATTATGAGAGTTTTGTCTGATCCTATAAACTTTTGCCACTATTCTGATTAAAATTTTTTGGATGATTCGTTATGTTCTACGTCTTTCTACAAAAACAATATACACATGGCCACTAAACTTCTGGAGAATACTACATGTCTTCAGTCATGTAAGACTTGCTACTTTGATAGTCCCCATCTTAATCGAGACTAATCTAAGTTTTTTCAGATAGCGTATGACGACATTAGCAACACAACCTTGGATCCTGCAACCCCTTTAAATGAAAATGGATCGACTGTCCGTATCAAAACACCTAAAGATCTGAAAATCTGAAAACTAATCCATCTGTAACTCCACCTTGTGTCCCATCCTTCTTGCATAGTCTATCCTGTCAAGTTTGAGTACTATAGCTGCGTATCATTAGTGACTACACATATCTTAGAGCGCTTGTCTATCTACTTCAGTTAGGTGGTGTCTACCTCTACAAGTGCACATATACTCGCCATCCCATCAAGTAGCACGTGCATCCTATTAGCACTTCTTCTCGTACAAAACGTTTATGAAATACTCCGACGAGGGAGAAATTTTTTTTTTGAGTATATATATATATGATTGTGTGTCAAACATATAAATGGCTATTCCTCCTAAAATACGAGTAGTAGAAAAGTAATTTTAATTTTATTAGAAGGTTTTTGTGTGGGCAGGCCTATTTTCAGAGGCATACTAGCAATGGGAGATAGATGTATTTTCAGAGTTGTTTGCTAGATAATACTTACTCTCGTATGTTGAATAAGAGCTGAGGCCCATAACTACTGATGAGCATGTGACGTCTATCAGGTTCCTCATAATTGAGATATGTGGAGTTACTATATCATATTTTCTGGATAACTATACGCGATACTTTTGTGTCGTGGGATTGTATATGACTTTTAAGAAACCAACTGCACCTCATCCAAAACTATTTGCTGGTGAAAAATTAACCATATTAGATTAATGAACATCTAATATGGGCCACTTCCTCCTGGAACATATCTAAATATCGGTAGAGAGACTAGTGAGAGTCTTGGATTGCCGTAAGTCTCGTGTAGAGGCGAAAGGGCCTGTTTGTTAGTGTGAGAAGCTCTGACTTGTTAGATGGTTTTGGGTGGCTAGCTCGGAGGTCTCTAGAGCCCGTGTATACATGTGCGTTGAGAGCTGTTGGAGTAGAGCAGGAGTCTCTGTAAGACATCTGGTGTTTTATCTCGGTGCAACAAACTGGTATAGGCAAAAATTGAGGAACAGGAGCCGAGTTTAGTGCGGCGAGGCCGGGAGGGAGCGATTATATGTTGTAGGGGTACCCTCGAACATGGTGATAGCCGGCAGCCGGTTTCCAGTCTGTGTGGAAGAGCTACCGACGATCGATAAAGAGAAAGAAGTGGACATGCTCCTCGAGGTACTCTCCCCTGAGAGACAGGATATTACTGAAAAATTGTGAAGGAACACAGAAGAGGGAAGTATCTGGAATTTAAATAGTCTGTTTCTTACATTTAGCGTGAGCGTAGTAGGACTAGGTTCTTATTATATTTTGTCAAAATAGTTATAGAAATAATTTTGGATAATTTTTGTGATTTTATGTTGTAGTTCGAACATATATAATGGCTATTCCTCCTATGGTAAATACTAAAGTCGAGTAGAAATGTGAATTGATATTTTAAGAAAGGTATGTTTTGTTGTCGTGGATAAATACTATATGTATGTATCTTCAGATTATTATAATTAATAGGCTTTATATATACTTTTGGAGTATAACATGAGTTCGTAGTTTATGAATATGAACCCAATAAAAAGAAAATTCAATATTTTTAGATTTTTTATGTGCTTTTCTTTACAAACCAACCAACTAAAACTTCTATTACCTAAAATACGGTTAGTATCGATAGAAAATATAATTTTTAATTAAATTTTAGAAAAGCGTTTTTTGTTTAGTTGAGGTAATTACAATGGTGTTTATACTTAGATGTGTAAATAGTGCTGCTTATACTTTTTTGTAATAACAGGTTTTTTAATTATTTTTGTCAAAATTTGGAAAAATTTAGGAAATTTTTTGGATTTTTGGGGTTCAGAATACATATAAATTAGCTATTCCTACCTTAAAATACAAGTCGATAAGAATAAGATTAATTTTTTAATATATTTAGAATTAATGTTATTTTTGTATATAAGTGAATAAATACTATATTGATTGTATTATTAAATAGAATTTGGAAGGTGAAGGCTGTAGATTTCGCGAATATCTCTTTATGGATATAATCTATCGCTATCTTTTAACTATAATTTTTGTACATAAAATATATGAAAATTGAAAATTTTTTGATTTTTGTATAAATCGAACATGTTATAATGCTAAATTCCTCCTGATAAAATACAAGTCAGTAATAAAAAAGTATTTTTAAATATTATTTTATAGATAAATAGTCTTATGTGAGTGTAAGGAATTAACATATTGTTGTATTAATGATATTAGTTAAATAGCTGGATTAGACTTTAATGGAATAAACAAGGCTTCTTAAATTTATTTTTGTCATAAAAATTTATTTGAAAAATTATTTATTTATTTTTGATTTTTGTGGTACAAACATATAAATGAGCTAATTTCCTACCTATATAAATACATAAGATTATCTGATTTTTAATATTATTTTTTTAAAATAAGGGTTTTGGTGTAGGTAAATACTATTGTATATTAATGTAATTTGTAATAGCTGTTCATACTTTTGGTGATTAGAATAATAAGTGTTCTTAATTATTTATTATTTGATCTATACAATAAGTTTGAGTAATTTTGAGAATTTATAAGTATAAATTTATTTGTATGTTTCAAACATATTATATAAATTGGCTTTTACCTCATGAAATACAAGTCGTATAGAAAGTTAATGTGTAATATTTTTTATGTATTAAGCGTGTGAGAAATACATATTGAGTGTCTTCAGTATATTATTAATAGCTTATATATATACTTTTAAAGTATACATGAGTTCTTTATATATTAATTTATAGTTCTATACTATATGTTTTCACAGAAACTTTAAAATGTGTATTTGAGTTTTATATGTTGTATTCATAACATATAAACAGGCATAAATCACCTCCTAAAAAATAACA
>JABUQX010119142.1:0-40561 GCA_015478945.1 Trachelipus rathkii | reverse complement strand
TTTAAAAGGTCTACACTGTTATCCTTCATTGGGAATTTATCCATGCGCGGTTCGTTTCTTACTTGTCTGAGATTAAACGAGCTTAGGTAGGATATTCTTCGATTTATTAAACCCTTTAAGTCCAATTAGCGTCCACTGTAGCCTCGTTGAAGCTTCCTATGATGGGTCAGTTGCGATGCGTAACCAATCACATCGTCATAGAGCTGGTGTTGACTCCTTTCTTCGTCAGGTGTTCCAATTTTGTTCAACATTTTCATCATCATTGTCAATCTTAATTTATTAGATAAATATTCAGCCAGCGGGTTCTGTCTTTTTTATTATCCCATGAACTTTGTAACTATACTTAGCAAGTTAAGCTTCTGACTCCTCCTCCGGTACAATTATAATTCTTATCATCCATTTTACTCTTTATATTATTTATAATTCTCTGACTGGGTCTATTTAATTCTTATTTGTGAGAGTAGAATCCATACTTTCTGAAGACCTTTCGTAAGACAGACTAGCATTGCTTGACTTAATCATAAGTTCTTTCTGTGGGAGAGAGACGGAACTATAAATGCAATCGTTGATCTTTCCCCATCATGAGTAGTGATAAGATGATGCACTGTAGATACCATGGTTTATGATATAATTTTATAAGGGTGAGAGGTCCGTAGGCAAGCAGCAGAGACATTTTCAACAAGCCCTTTTATCCATTTCGAAGCTTTTGTCCGCTATTGATTCCAGCAAAAATACGGCGGTCGAGTAAGGTTTTACCTTTAAGAAAACAGATTTTATGGTGTGTTACTTTCTGCGAACAGCGGAGTGCTACTGCGGTAAAAGCCTATCTTGCCCAGGAAAGATCTTATTCTTTGATAGTCCTGGGCTTTGGGGTGTCTAAGATGTCCCCGATTTTCTCATGATTGGTTCAGCCGCTTTCGTTGATGTGTGTACCGATTGTAATTCTAAATTTCTCTTTCTTGCACTGGCACTTTGCAGGATTATACTGTAAATATGTAGTTATTTAATCTCTTCATGTACCTCCTCCATGCAGATTTCGATGCTCCTGTCGGTCTGTGGGTGGATCAAAAGTCATCCAATAACTTGAGGGTGGGGAATGCCTTTATGACTTGTTATCCAATGTAGGCTTGAAATATAAACGCGAAGATGAGACGTACCCCTCATCGGAGCTCCTCTAGGGAAGATCCGACGTTTGAAGCTGTGATGGTTGAATACTTTCGAGTCGGGGTGAGAGTGGCACCCCATAAAATGCCTGGTTAATCCATCCTTGGTTATAAAGCGCAGCTCCCCTTCATGTTTGATATATGCATCCTGCAGGCGAAGTCCATACTTTGTATCTCAGCTCTTTGTTCAGCTCTCTAAAATCTGGAATATTTCTCACTCGATTTCCACTTATTCCAATAAACACTCATGGAAAAAGACCAGCGGAGTTGCTGCGGCTAGAACTCCTGTGAGGCTACCAGGTTTCAAGTTCTGCTTTAGTTGAGCATAAGCTTGTGATACCCTCCTTGGTCTGAGGATGATCGGAAGTCCCTTTTATGTTGGCTTTGTAAGGGTAAGCGTTGGCTAGTTCTATTAATACTTGTTCTGGGATAAATCGCCCTTCGCAGTAGTTTCTTGCCGTCTCGTGCCACCCTATTAAGGCTGTTGCTCATTCTCTATTCTACTTTTTATATTTCAAAAATTTCTTCCTCACACGCTCCATTTGTGCGCAATTTATAATGTGTTTTCGGGAGATAGGTGGTTTACAAATAACTGAATTTCAATATATATCATTCAAAATTTCGAGCAACTAGAAAGTTAGGAGAAGAAGTAGGAGGAGGAGGAAGAGAGAAAGATTTAGTGAGAAAAGGCAGCCACATCATTAATATTAAACTTCATTATTCCTACTCAATTTTAAGTTCGGTATTATTTTGATGAGTCTTTCAATAAATCACGTTAATAAATCAAATGAACCCATCTCAAAATTCGTAATTATAAAAATACAAACAAAAGTTGTGCTTAACATTACACATAAAAAAGTATCATTTATTTACGTCCCAGCCCCAATTCGATTACAATATTTTTAATATCATAAATATCAATTTTTGGTTACTGGCGGCAAGCATGTATCCCAGGGGTGCTTTGTGATGGTTAGAAGCACTGCTCGGGATGCTTTTCTCCGACCCACAATCGACCAAGTAATCGACCTTATTTAGTGTGTTATAGAGTACAAAGTCAAGTTGTCAATCTTGCAAATCCTTCGTGTCCCCTCAACATCTGCGTTAACAGTCTTACTGCTTTAAGCAACGATCTGTCCATCAAGCACTCTAAATCAGTCGGGCTACAGATATTTGCTTCATTGCTTCCACTTTCCCTTATATATATTCTTATAAACCCCCCCCCATTTAAATAAAAAATTGATTTAAAAAAAAACGATAATCAGAAAAGAAAGACTTCAGTAGTGAAAAAAAATTATTATTTAGGTGATACATATCCCATATATTGAAACATCGGTTCAAACCCGTCGTTGACATCTTTCTTTTAAATGAAACATTTTTATTATATGATCATTTTTATTATCAGTAACACTACCACATTTCATTTTGAATTTTTAATGTTTCTTTGAGTTAAATATGATTTCTTGGTTCCTGCTTCCTAACTTAAAAAATATGTTCATTGTCAATACCGAATATTTATACAATATTTTCAATTTTATTTTATTTTAATGTGATTTATATTTTTCAACTTTGCTATTGCTTTGTAGATTGCTCTATATTTTGGTTCATTTTTCAATGTTCTTATTGTCATGTCATTATTTAATTATATAATATTATTTACATTCTTTTTATTATATTATTATTATTATTATTATTTTATATATTATTATTATTTATTATTATTATTATTTATTATATTATTATTATTTATGTATTATTATATTATTGATTATGTATTATATTATTATTATGATGAGTAGTAGTTTGTGTAGTATGTGAGTAGTTAGTTTCAGTATAGTAGTAATAGTAGTAGCCATATGATTTCCACATATTTTTATTTTATTGTGAATAAACTTTTATGATTGATATAATTTTGTTAATGCGATCAGCACTATATTTTTTTAAGCTTTCTTTATTTACAGTCTTTCAGTGAAGCATAACTGATGGAAAATTTCGGTAATAAATCTCATCTTTTCTGTTTGAGTATTGTTTTCATGGCTGCTGTTAGATGGAGAATTTCGCAGCCTCTTTAGCAGTTTCCCGACTTGACTAGAAACATTTAAGGTTAACAGCATTAAACTGCTATTTACTATTTATTTATAGGGTACATAGACACTCTATTACTCCAATCGGTAGCTTTGAAGAGATAAGCGAGCATAAGTAATAATACATAAACTGTTACGGCGTTATTAAATGCTTTACTGTTACAAATACCCACTTTAGATCCATACTGATCTCGAGTAGACTTACCACTTTATGTCGCTAGTGTCCTAATTCCTCTCTCAGCTGTGTCGGGTTGGCCTTTAATAAATTGTTGAAGTGAGTGCGGCAGAGCCGTCACGTAACACGTGAGGTCGGCCATTCTGCGGAAAGCGCCCTTCAACCGCTGTTACCGCTCATGTTTGCGCTTCTTGTCACTACATAGATTAAGCGCCGCTCATAGTAGGTAGGCGTAGTCTGTATTCTCTCGTGTCGTGTTCGTTTTTCGACAGAATTTACAGACTCCATGTCTGTTCATCTTTTTGTTCGTTAATTTCTAACCCTTTCGAACAAAGTTCTTATAAAGGTCCATCTGCTACCTTAACCATCCTGAGTAAGTCATTATCCTCAGCCAGGAAATAAACTGACATCTGGATATTTTGGGGCATTTGTGCGCTAAGAACAAGCTATGGCAAATTTGAGGTTAGCGTTCTACTAATACATCGAAGCTTTTGTTTCCCCAACACCCCCTTTACCGATGGAATATTCACTTGCAACTCATCGGTCTCAGGCCTCCTGTTTGAATACATCTGTTATTCTGTTTCTCAAGCGGAAGGTAACTTCTCAATTATTTTCTAATAGCAGACGATAAGCGTTATTTTGGAGAGAGGAATGTAATGTTTGAGACCAAATAGGTGGGCAAAAATTGGCGGCCAAACAAACGAAACAGCTTCGTGTCGCATCTTCTATATGATTAGTTTGAAGATCGTTGTTTGGCACTTAGCCATTTATAACATCATAAGGTCAAAGGTTTGGTAATTGACTTGATGTTAGTTGACTATAGGTCTTTAATGATGAGTCGGTATTAGGACACCTGTCTTCCCTTTTTGGCGGGAAGAAGGTGGCGTGATTTCCAACTCGGCCTCTGAGGGAGAACCAGATGGGCCTGTGTCATCATGCGAGGGTGGCATTCGTTGGGGGGATGGAGATTTCCCTTTCCCTCTTTTCGAAGTATTTTTCGTTTTTAGTCTGATATGATCTTAATTTCTTTGTTATCACCGATTTTTGTAGCCTGTGTTACCACGTTGTCATTTTGGCGTCGTCTTTGAGAATCAAATTAGGCGTTTGAAGGATTAGCCTTAATATGGAGTTTGATTGAATAGTCCCAAACTTTCGAATATAGTACAACGGTTTTCTGTTGTTACTCCGAAATTATAATAACGAACTTTGCTTTCTTATATAATTCAAAATGAGAATAAAATCTTATCCTTCTTCACTTATTATTTTATTTTACTCAAATAATTAATTTCATTTGAAAATTTTGTTTAATTTACACTTAAATACTGAGAAAGAACGGAATTTTTTTTTTTTTTTTTTCGATTACTTCTGAAATTTTTGCAATTTAGCCACTATCTTAGACTCCCAAATTAGGTTTTCCGCTCCTGTAACGCCCTGTTCAACCAGTGAGTCTAGTAGGCCGAAATCTACTTCTGCTATTCATAATGATTAAGTGGACTTTCATCACTAATTGGGGAATTGATTAAGATTATCTTTCATATCGTAGTGGCTTTATTAATGATAGTGATTGACAAGGACAAATATGGTTTTAATCAGATAATTAAATAGGATATGATTATGCACTAATCGTCGTTATAAAATAAAAATACACTATAAAAAACTAACATAATATTTTGCACGATTTCCGTAGCCTAAAATTTAAAGCCTTACCGGCGTTTGCGTATGAGATTAACACTTTCCTAAGCATCCTACAATCTATGAGGCGCTACAGTACTCCGAGCTTTGTTGTGTGGCGTCCCTGGGGCCCAGGCACCAGAGTGACAGCTCCTTGTTTGCGTCGTCTTTCCTGGCTGAAGGAAAAAGGCGCGAAACACTTATGTTTTAAACAATATACATTATGTAATTAATTGTAATTAAGAAGTGGTCCACCAATGATTTGAAAGTGATATGCATGAGACTTTGCAATAGCCTCTCACAGAGTGCATACACTCTTAATCCAATACTGCATTGTCTCACAAATTCCAACTATTCGTAATTTCACCTTTTAATATATATTATCAGACAGTATATATACATATCATAAGTATAATCCTATACATAACAATCATATAGCTATATAATATATAATTATATATAAGGTATATATATAATATAATAGATAATTAATATTATATATATATATGTGTTTATAACATAGTTAATAAAGAAATAATCGATATTATAAAAATATATATAATAATAAAAAAAGATAATATAAAATATATAAAATATATAATATAATATATATAAATAATAATAATTATTATTATATAATATAACATAAAATATATATATAATAAACCTTATATAATTAAATAATAATTATATAGTATATATATATATATGTAATAATATATATCATATAATAGGCACTACTATAGTATATATAGTATATAATATATATATTATATATATTAATATATATATATATACTATATAATATATACTAATATAAATAAAATATATATATTATATATATATAATATAATAATATATTATATATATATTATATTATATTAATATTAATATATATATATATATATATAATAATATATATATATAATATATAGTATAATATATATATAGTATATATATATATTATATATATATATATAATATATATAGATATATATATATATTATATATATAATTATATAAATATATATACTAGATAATATATATATATATACTATATATATTATAATATAATATATATATTATATATATATATATATATAGTATATATCATTATGATAGTATATATATATATATATATATATATTTATATATATCATAATATATATATATAATAATATAATATATAATAATGTATGTATATATTATATATAACTAGTTATATATATATAATATTATATTTATATATAAATAATATATATATATACTAGTATATTTATATAAGCCTAAATATATATAATTATAATTATATAATATATATATATATATAGATTATATATATAATATATATATATATACATATATAGAGTTATATATAATAATTTATATACTATATAATATAATTATATAGTATATTATATATAAGAAATATATATAATATATATATATATATATGTCTTAGGTAATTATATCATAATAATAATAAACAAAATATATATTATAGTTATATATATATCACTAATAATTATACCTATTTTTTTCAAACTAATTCTTTTAGATAAATATATAACTATATTAGTTAAAGTAAAATAAGTAGCTAGTAATATATATAATTATATATATATTTATAATAAAATATTTATTACTACTAAAATTATTATTAGTATCTCAATTTTTATAAATATATAAGTATATTACAAATTATATATAATATATATTATAAAAATATAGCAGAGAAGAATAGACCATGAGATGTGAGATAGGATGATGAGAGGAGCAATCCAATCTAATATATTATATATAATAGAGACTAATACAGTCACAAAAAGATGCTGGAAAAGGGTTCAGCACCAGCCTCCGTCCTCCACTCGGAGACTAATTAAACCCAATAGTACAACTACTACATAAATTAGTATCTTATTTAAACTAGGAATTTACCCTCTAAAATTACACCACTTTCACATTACTGAAATATTTAACTCAATCAGCTAAATATATATTACAGTTATATATATAACTATTCACTAAATGTAGTTATTATTAGAGTGTTTCAATCAGATAGAGACCCATTTAACTGTATATCATATCTATTATATATATATCCTTTATTTATTTAAAAATTTATCTACATATATATTAATATATAACTTTATAAATATATATTAAATATTTATAAATAAATTAAATAAATATACTAAATTATATTTATACCTCACCCCGCTCGCGTCGTTTCGTAACTATCTCAGTAGCATTTATACTGCTATATAAGACCTCACTATTCCACACTGTAAGTATTTTTATCAAATTTTAGCCCCATCAACATGATCTCAGTAACCGGATGCTTTATATATATGGGATTTATATATATATAATATTAGCTTTATAATATATATATTATATAATATATATATTATATATATATATATAGAGCAATAAAAAGCTAATTATAGCATCTAAAAAGTCATAATATCCTCTACTTTTAAAAAAGCATACATTGATCAAATTTTATTTATCAATCAGTAGTTACGATTACATCTCTTCTCTTTCCCCTTTCACTACTCCTCCGTAGTTATGTATATTTATATATAGATATGAATGACCTCCCCTGAATATTATGGATTCACCGATCCCCATACATCTACGAGTTAGAAAATATTAAATATATTCGAATCTTATCATTTATTTAAAACGATAGATGATTATTAACTTTAAGATATTAAAATGACTATTATATTGTCATACATCATTAATTAATTTATAATATGTATACGAGATATTCTTAGAGGAATTCTTAGATTGGCTAAATAAATTAATAATACTTATGGAAAGCTGAATATAGATAACAACGTGGTATAATTCATGTATAAAGCTAAGAAAGAGTACAGTATATGGGTAAAATATAAATAATATATAATTATTATAATATTACTTAAAATATATAATTATAAAGATATTATAATAATTTATATGTATAAAAGTATATATGTAAGAATGATGTGTAATTAGTTGAGACTAAGCTTTTATAAAATAATTAGAATGAATACTGATTTGTTTGGCATCTGATCGTTAGTGTATTACAAATCTGAAGCCGATCAAATCGTCTCTATCAATTTATAATTTGCAATATTACTTTTGTCTAAGTCATTCTTATATTGCTTCTACTATGTATAACTATACACTTATTGATAATTCTAGAATTGAGTAATTAGAATATTAGCCATATATATACACTATAAGACATATAATCAATCGATATTAACTAATATAGGTATATTATAGCTACTTGGATAGTATAATAACGTATACCAAGAAGGAAAAGGCCTGTAATAATATTAGGATATATTATTACAAATTGGATAGCCAAATTAAAATAAATTATAATTAAATAATTTATTAGACTTATTAATGTAAACCGTTATCAAAATAACTTAACCAATTACGTACAGTTATTTATATAATAAATGTTATGAAGAAAGTATAAAGATCGTCTATTAATTAAATGCTGTACCTTATATCACAACTCGGTAGTACCCAATACTTAATCTATAATATATTGATAGTAATCACTATTTATTTATTATATAAATATAGAACCTATTATTATATAATTTATATATATAATATTAATAATATATCACATAACCACACACGATTATACAAAAAATAACAAGTAATTATTAGGGCTGCCATCTCAACTGCAATTGTTCTAGTAAACAACTCTTATTAAATAAATATAATTCACTAACCGATTCAACTGCTTTTTAAACAACATTTACAAATACTTACGACATATCCTCATCCGTAGCTACTAAAATTCAATTCAATATCAATATTATCTTTAACATTATACCGGCACTAATAATACATAAAAATACCTCACTAGCACTTTCAAACGCCAGTCATGTATACTCTAACACCGAAGCGTGAGATGAAACATCCATAGGATGGAAGAAGAACTAAAAACATATGAGGGTCGGTTAGGGTCCCAAGCTAATCTTCCCTACAAGAGTTCTGATTTGAAATAGATCCATCCTCCCTTGACCTATAGTACTGAGAATAAATAAACACAATCACACACACAATCCTGAGTACCCTTAATATTCTCTATATACCCATAACTACATGTCGTCCACCCACTTGCCTAACTATTATTCCATCGCCAATTCATCTAATTAAACAACATCTCAAACTACACACAGTAAACCAAAGAAAGATTTCCCGCTATATTATACATAATTAAACCGTACTACAAATTTTCTCATTGCTTAAAATATTCGAGTAAAAACTGGGAAGATTTTCTATAGAACTAATATATGAAATCAACGAGGCAAATCAAATAATACAAATCAATATTCAATCATATAATATAATAATATTATATTATGTATGTAATAAAGAAAAAAAACATAATTTTTAAAATTATATATAGAAACAATTTTAAGATATAAATGGTCATCCCTACTATTTAATATTACCTAAACCAAGACACCATAACATATCACTGAATACAGTACCTTATAAGCCTATAGAATAGTGTGTATACCGGCCTACCTATTTATATATGAGGAGCTACTATCCGATTATAAGCAGTATACAGTATCTTCCAAGATACCCTGACATCAATAAAAATATCTTAGTCACAACACATAGCAACTAAAAACAGTTTACTACAAGGCCCTCTCCCTCTCTGCTCTCTCTCTTCTCTCTTACTCTCTCCTCTCCTCTCTCCTCTCTCCTCTCTCTCCTCTTCTCAAACATACTCTCTCTGCTCTAACTCCAGATTCTAACTACGTACTATCGGTATGCTAATTATACTTCCAAATATGCGTGCAGCCGAAAACAAAACTTAAATAGGAAGGGATGAAGTCATATCTAACGCCTAGTATATAATCTATGCCGCACTCAATCAACTTGTGGTAATAGGGGGGAAATACGTGTGCAACTCTCTGTCCCACTATCCCGAGAGCCAAGACAGCCTCTCCGGAATAAATAAATAAAACCTCAGGTAGAAGGATAAAGGAAAGAGGATAAGCTAGAAGGATTAGCCCGATTACGGAATACCCTAACTGGAGTCCGTCACGGTCCGATTCGGAATACCCGCGAATCGGCCCGCGTCGGAGAGACGTATGATAAGATCGATCCGTTTTTCCGAACGGCGAGTACGAATGAGTTCCAGAATTTATCAGAGACAGCTCGATATAATTCAGTAGCATAGTGGAAAGCTCGAGAGTATGATATTCGAAAATCTCATTTCAAGTGAAAGAGACTCGACGGAGTCCGGAAAGGTATGTCGAGAGATCGAAAAAATATAACTACAATATTTATATAAATTAGTCTATGTAAATTATACAACATTAGTTATTCTTGACTCAATAGTAATATTAATAATCATTAAAATTATAATGATTAATTTTATATTATGTATAATATTATTAATTCATATTATATTTAATTAATTACTCATCATATTATTATTAATTATATGAATTACTATCTACTATACTTTAAATAACAAATCTTCTGCAATTGTCAAAAACAAAAAAATACAGCAAACCGCCACTACGAGAAGTTCTTATAAAACACATCATAAAACATAATATTCTTTCAATTCTATTAAGATACGACCACACAGCAATTCTGATTCCGACACACTGAACAAAATATATGTTTTACATAGCTTATGACGGCGCTTGCATCTTTTTACTTACAGTTAGCTATTGACCCGTGAAAAGCATGTTGGAGAATATAATATCATCTGGAAAGTGATATATATTCTTTATTGCTCAAAAAGATCAATAGCGTCAAATAAATAATTCACGTTCTGAAACAAAAAACTATGTCACTGTAACTGTAAGACTAGCTGAGTCTAGATACAAAATTTATGATTTATGCTATTTCTGATAATTGTACATTAACTGTTGTCTAAAAATATTTTTAAGAAAGACAGCGAGAGTCTGAGAATGAAGTCGAGGAGTTCAAAGAGAATCGGAGGTCAGTCGTTCTTTAAAGAAATATATTTTAAAAATTTTCTAAGGATTTAGTCGGTTGTGAAAGTACGAAATCTCATACTTTGGATTATAAATGAGACCTAAGGGTTAGTCACATATACCAAACGGAGGAAGCGTCAGCTCTCGGACAGAACATATCTAAATTAAAGACTCCAGGCTGCTCCTCTGCATAGGGATAGAGTTCGGCATTGCCTCTATCAACATAAATTTCACTATATATTATTACATAGCTTTAATTACTCTAATATATTATCATCTATACTGATATTCAATATAAATAATTTCTAGTAAATAACTATACAATAATATAACGACTCTATCCTTCTCATTGTCATGTATTATACACACAGTTATGATATAATGATAAATGATAACCAAAATTAAGTATATAATATTATTAAATCATATATAAAAATATATATTGAAATTATTACTAATATTATAATATACTTTAGTATAAATATATATATATAATAGATTATAATAAAAACAATTACAAGGATATTATTTTATTAAAATATTGTAGCTAATAAATCTGTATTTAAATTTATATTTCTAACTTTTCTTTTTTTATACATAAAGAATCATCTCTTTTCAATATACATCTTCAAAACACGGAGAAAAGATGAGCCAAAAAAAATAACATAATAAAAAAAAAAATATTAGCAAAGAAAACATCTAAAATAAACCAATCTGGAAAGCTACAAAAACCCACACCATGTCTCCTTCACCTAACGCAATTGCCTCACATAATTTCGCAGGCGCACGCGGATTTGTTGCATGAAGAACTAGAGAATCAAATTTTACTAAATATTATCGGCAACACCGTGCGAAAAACAATACAAACGAAGCAAGCAATAGGTGCCAAAGTCAAAACAGATCTGCTGAGGACACAATACAGAGAAGGTTAAAACGAATAAGGTCGAACTATTCCAACCAAAAATTAAAATCCTAATGGTTACTAGCGAGTTACCACACAACACGAGTATCCATATGATCACGTCCCAACCAAAATATATCTCACCCAAATATTCAATAGAAGAGAACAAAGGCAACCTCTTGATACTTATTAAGAGGGCGACGCAATTGAGGATTCCTGAAAAAGAAAAAAGAAATACAATTTGCCAGGTCTATATCCATACACTCCGAAAGACAACCTGAGCGTATAGCTTAATACTATTTAGAAAAGAATATAAGGCGCAGGACCTTCTACGATTCCAGAGAAAAGAGGTCTAAGAGGAGCTCCAGAGTATTAATTATGGACAAGATTGATAAAAGCTAACTCCTAGCCTATTCATACTTCAACGTACTACTACCATAAGAGGGGAGTGGAACCGAGACCACCTCCATAAGATTGAGGGATACGGATTCATATCAGGGGCGAAAAACCTATGTATATCCTAGAAAGAATACTGACCCAGAAGAAAAAAAATATCACGCACATCTGACAGAGTTCTCTCAGCATTTCTATGATAGGCCATTTTAGCAACCATGTGATATGAGGTCTATAATTCTATAATATATTAACTATATATACATTAATACATACACTAATATATATATTATAATATATATAATATATATTATAATATATTAATAATATAAATAAATTATAGATATATATATATATATATATAATTATATATTATATAAATATATTATAATATATAAATATAATATATATATATATATATAATAATAATAATATATTATAATAATATTATATTTAAATATCCCCCCCCTCCCTATAATGTAGGCTAAAACTGTCGCCCAATGATATATATTATAGATAATATAATATAATATATATATATAATATATATATATATAATATAACTATATTATAGATATGAAATAAATATATATAATAATATATATATATATAATATAATATATATATTAATATATATATTATATTAGATAATATATATATAGTTATATATATAATATAATATTTATATCATATAATTGTTCAGTTAGAAAAGAGAGAGAAAAGCCGTTAAAAATTATTTATGAAAATGAGAACTAAATAGATTGTATGAGAAGGTGTGTGTGCGGTATGTGAGTTGTGAATGTGATGTGTAGTGTGTTATGATATGTGAGATTATAATGTAGTCATGTGTGTAGTTAAGATGCGCGCTATCATCAAATATTTGAAGTTAAATATAAATTAAAAATAACAATAAAAAGCAGACACAGAATCAAGGTTGAATCACTTGTATCTATTCCTACACAATATTGATGCTATCTGCTTCTGTAACTGAAATATCCTTATATGAATTTGACTGATATAAGTAATATTTATAAAATATATACTATATATATATATAAATATATATAATAATATTGGAAGTATAATGGTTTTATATTACCATAATTATTATACTCAGAAGTGACTCTAATATTTTCATATTATTTATATATTGTAGGTAAATAAATAATTATAAATTATAATGAAATATCCTACAATTTCGCTGATGTGCAACTAAGAAAACGCATCCAGTATGTAGACAAATATAACATACATGACACGCGATTAACCCTTAAAATTGACAAACACCCTATATATGTATGTATACGTAATATATACTATATAATATATATATAATAATATAGTATATATATATATATATATGTATATATATATATATATAATATATATATATATAATATAATATATTATATATAAATATATATATATATATATATATAATATATATCTATTATATATATATATATAATATATATAAAATGAAATTATTATAATTACTATAATATTATTATATATATTAATATTTTAAGTATATAATTAATATATTATATATATATATATATATATATATATATAAAATATAATATAATATATATATTATATATATAATAATATAAAATAATATATATATATATTATTAATATATTAAAATATATTAATATATATATATATATATATATAAATAATATATCAATTATATAATAATATATATAATATATTTTAAATATATATATAAATATATATATATATATAATATTAATATTATTAAATAATAATATTAATATATATATATTATTATTATAATATAATAATATATATATATTATAATATATATATATATATATAATATATTATATATATATTTAATATATATAATAGAATATAGATAATAATAAATATATATTAATTAATAACTATATAAATATTAATATATATATTATATATATATAATATATTATATTAATATATATATTAAATTTATTAATATATAATAATATAATATTATATATATATATATATAATATTATAGATATATATAAAGTATATATATATATTATAATATAAATAAATATTATAATATATAATATATATATTTTTAATTTATAATATATATTATAATATTATATAAATATATATATATATTATAATATTACAAGTATATATATATATTATATTATATAATAATATTATAATTATATTTATTAATATATATATATACTAATATATATAATTATATATATATATAAATATATATATATTAATATATATTATATAATATATTATAATATATTAATATAATATATATATAATTTAATTATAATATATATATTAATATATATATATATTAATATATATATTAAATATATTAATTAATATAATAAGTATATATTATATATTATATATATTTAATAATATATATTAGATAATATATTATATATATTTATATAATAAATATTATATATATTATATTCACTATTATAATATTAATATAATAATATAATATATTAATAATATATATATATATAATATATATAATAATTATAATATTAATAATATATATATATATATATATAATTGATTAATATATATATCATATATATATATAATTATATAAAATATATATATATATATAAAATAATATATATATATATTAATATATAATTATAATTTAATATATTAATATATATATAATTATATATTAATATATATAGATATAAATAATATATATATAATATTATATATATATATATTATATAATATTTATATTATAGAATATATATATATATATATATACAATAATATAATATAAATATATATATATATAATTATAATATAATATGAATATATTTATATTAATAAAATGATATATAATATATAGATAATAATATAATAATATTAAATATTATAATATCTATATATTAATATTTATATATATAATTAATATATTACAATAATTTAATAATATATTATATATATTAATATATTCATCGTCAACCCAATTTCTCTCCAAAATTTCTAATCCAGTTTTTGTTTGCACTGGAAAAAGGAAAATAGAGTATAGAAGAGTGTGACGCAAGTCGAATTGATAAGCCTCAGCTCTTAACTACCTAACTTATATACAATAGGGAAAGATTACTGTCACAGTCAGAAAAATCACTCCAAAGCATCACGTGAGTACCGCGACGGACCTATCACTATTAAGGCATCTCGTCAATGAAGTCATCTCTTGTGCCATGTGCCTACAACTACCCCACACAAAAAATCCCCCCATTCACTCCTATATTCTCCCATCTTTCTTTTATCCTCTGCCAAACTCACATACCTCTCTTCCATATGCATATCTATTATTATATAAGATAATATAAGAAGACAATGACATATCATATACCGAACAAACAATAACATTGGGTCGCTCATCTCTCTTTCCCCCACCGATGTTTTAGTTAGGTAGTGAATGAATAAATAGTCAAACCATGCTCCCGTTAATCGATATTCATTTTCTGGTCACCACAATTACTTCTAAGCAGATTTTAATATTCCAGAACACAACACCAATTATATCGGTGTCCGATCAAAATATGCCCACAACTACGCACTTCTTTCGGTCGCTCCTTCACCCTATTCTCTCGAAATTAAGCACCTCATGACAAATGCCAAACCAACACCTCTGCTCTAAAATCTACCCTAGATGCTTGAAATGAGTAAACGGCATTCCACCGGGGCTTCCCACCGTATATCAGTAGGCGACCATCTATGCCTTGATATACTCGTAATTCGCCAGGAAATTCCAGTCTTGCGCATCATGATCTATAATTATTATTTTTCTTTTACAGTGGAAACAATTTTTATTTGGGATTAAGAGAAAATTTTCGTTATCTTGCCTGAAGTGCAAAGATAACCAGGAAAAATTCATATGGATGAGGACAAAAATTTTTTACTAACTGACCTAATTCCACGTTTGGTCTGCCGTCTCCCAGCCTGGTCGGAATTGCCACCCACTACGAAACCCAGCTGAAGATGCTTAACGATCCCGTCTGGTTACCAACCCCGACTGTCAATCCATCAAATTCCGTCTATCAAAGTAGAACCTAAAGACATTCAATTTTCTACTTTTCATTTATTTCTGCATTTACTCCTTTCTTCACACCACACAACTTCTAATCGTTCATTCTCTCTTCTCTCTCACTCTCTCTCTACTCTCTATCTCCCTACTCCTCTAATAACCCTCCAGCCACTCTATAAACCTTTAACTTGTTCTTTCAACAACGCTTCATCCTATCCCGAACTCAACTCTCTCTTTTGTATGCATATTAGGGTGGAGTAGAACGGTATATATATAATAAAAGTAATAATAAAATATACTTCAAATGCTGATACGCCCCAGAAATAATAATAAAAATTACATCACAAACAAGGAAAATATGCTTAGAATCCTATAAATTATCATATATTTATATCCTATATTATTTATATCCTATATAGCCTATAATTTATATATCCTATATCCTATCATTTATATATTCTATAATTTATTTTATTATTAATATCGTATTAGCTGCAATTAATGAAACCAAAAAGGTCTTACTTTAAAAAGCTAACCAAGTATTAATATGGTCAATAACAATTATATTAAGTAAGCAAATCCTACATTGTATTCCAGAGGTAAAATATATATATATATAATTAAATAATTCTTCTAAATATAATATATTATAATAAAATGTATCTATATATTATAATTATTATAGAAAAATATTTCACTAAATTGATGTGTAAATAAGATGAAAATTATATTTCGATAAGAGCCACTATATAAATTAAATATTATGATAGTTAATGAAATTCGAAGGATTAATTCCTGAAGTACGTTCTGTCTTAAGATTATAAGTTAACAATAAATGTATTACAAAATTTAAAGAATTTGTAATTAAAACTTAAAGAGATAACATTGTTAAATTATAGCAACATTAATTTTATTGCTAATCTAATAGTTTCCTATAATATTAGTTAATATAAAATATACAGATGATGTTATATAATCTTATACTTGCTATAAAAAAATATAAAAGTAAATGCTTGGTCTGTACCAAACGTATGATGTTACTTTATATATAATATTATATATATATATTTGTTTTGTTTTTAATTGCCAAGGAGAAATTCAGTATTGCTATTATAAATCCTTTTTTGATGTATATTTATCATAATCAATATGAGTAACAAATATTGAGTGTAATAAATCTTGAGTACTAAATAATAATATTTGCTTAGTATTTTCTAACCATATTATGCTTATTTAATATAATTATTATAAGAAAAATATCTGTTTATAGTAAAAAAAAATTGGAATCTTTCAAGATTGATTAGACTTAAAAATGCATGTGTCAAGAGAGTTACATAGAAAAAGTAAATATATTGTAATTAATATTTTTAGCTTCAATGGTACCGATATTCAATACTAAAATAGTTCAAAAGCGTTTTCAATATAAATATTAATGTATATATATATACGATTTTACAAGGATATTTTATTTAATTTATCGTATTCAACCCTATACGAGATCGACGGAAGGACAGAGAAGTGGGATGCAAGAGATAGAGACGGGAGAATGGAGAGTATATAATATAAACAAGAGAAATAAAAGCAACATGACGAAACAGAGAAAGAAAGACAATTATGAGTAGAAGAGTTTGAAGAAGACCCGAGAGATGATCGCAACGAGCAGGAAGGAGGAAGAAAAATTTGATAGAGAGAATATGAGGACAGCAGATCACCGCGCCTGATGCAATGTTAATTCAACATTCTTCTTTTATTTCAAGATTATGAAATTGTAATTTACTAAAATTACCGAGAAAGAGAGAAAAGTAAGTAAAAAAAGAGATTGATAGAGATGCGACGAAGAAGAGCTATCTCCATCGCCGAAAAACGATCAAGAATAATTTTGTATTAATAAAACACCAACATTTACTACCATACAATATAGGCATGATGAAGAAAATCCCCAGAGACCCCGAATCGTTAAGAGAGAAATTTGAGATTGATTGATGCAGAGAGAGTATCATCTACCTGTCACACTATCGGTATATAGAATTATAACAAAAAAGACATAATAACCTTATTCTGAAAATATATTCTACCACTTCAGTAAATTAACTTCAAAGTTATCCCTATTAATATCAAAAAAATAAAATTTCGATATACTTTTCATTTTACTCCAATCCTTTACTAGCATTCTGCCTGTATTTTTTTAGTACTTTCCTACTTACTTATTCTACTGCTATATATATCTCACAATTCAACGTAACTATATATCGAAAAATTATAATATAATATATGAGTATATATATATAGATTTTATAATATTCCCATTATTTTAGAACATTTACATCTCCGACTTTCTAATAGAACAGATACACGATATATATATATATAATTTAGATAAATAATTATATTATAATAATAATTATAATTATAATATATAAATATTAATAGATGCAAATACATTATTATAATAATAAATATATAGCTTAATATATATATATAAACTAATATATATATTAATAAATATATAATATATATATTATATAATATATATAATATATATCGAGATGTAGGACGATATATTGTTCCTTAAAAATCGTTTCCAGGAGGTAATGTGTAACCCATAAAAATAACTTACAGTAGTAATTTAAACCATAAAAACCATGCATAAAGTGTATGTAACCACCGTTTTCTTTAATGGTTTACTTAGCAAATTTAAAAATTAAATTGTAGCTCTTAATCGTAACTGATTAAACTTGAGAACGGCATTAAACTACTTTTTTGCTCCCTTTTATATTTTGAGAATGATTAAAGATATATTATAATAAATAATAATATATATAATATAAATAATATATATTAATATATAACATATATATATATAAATAATTTATATATCTAATTAATATATATATAAATAATAGTATAATATTAATAATATATATATATATATATAATATAAATTATATATATAAAATAAATAATATATAGATAATATATATATTATATATATTTAATTACAATTATAATTATTATATATTAATTATTATTATATATAATAATATATAATATATAATATATAGATATATAATAAAATATATATATTAATATATAAAATATAAAATATATATATTAATATATATATAAGATAATATATATTAATATTATATATGAATAAAATAATATATATAGAAGTAATAAATATATATATAAGAATATACTATATATATATAATAGATATATAAATATCTTCAGATGATATATAATAATAAATATATATAATTATAATTATGATATTATAATATAAATATATAAATAATATATATATATATAATAATATATATATATAATATTGAAAAATAATAAACATTATTAACTATCAGGCATTTTACTGAACTTAAGAATTCATTTCTACATAAATCAGATGCCTAATCATTATTCAAAAAATGTATAAATATATTAATAACTCTAATTTGTGGAAGTGTGTGGCCACAGCAAATCAATACCCAAAAACTTAGAAAATAGCAATTGAGACTGTAATAACTAAATGATATTAGTAATATTTGAGAAAAAATTAAATGAATATATAAATAATATTGGAGTCGTTAACTTCCAATGACTCAGACAGACTAAGATTTAATATTATCAAGAAAAAAAGAAAATAAACAAAAAAAATATAGAGTAAATCATTCACTAGGCAGTTAATCCCTACACTAAATTGTCTCACTTAAATAGCAAATCAATATGTTGTATAAAAACCAACACAAGGATAATCAGACCACAAAAATATAAGTATCATTCCAGAGGTATGCAGTATTCAAAAGCAAGACTGGAATTTCATGAATTAAAAATAAAACATTAATAGCCGAGAATTAAAATTAACAAAACTGAATGTAAGAGTTGCAATAATTCTACCTCACAAATTATTCAATATAAACAGATTCACCCCAAACATGATTAAGTCTAATATATTAATACATGAAGTCTTACTTGTTTAGCTCCACCATCTAACAATAGCTAAAACGAGGTGCCAAACGCAACACCAGGACAATGAGCCGTTAGAAAAGCTCGTTATCCGATTGATCCCAAAAATTGCTACATATTCACAAAAGAAGAAAAATAAATATGAGAAATGACATAATATTTAATCGACAATTATGCATCCGTAATTATAGTTCTATATTTGTCAGCACGTCATCACAGACGCATAATCGATGAGAAGGTATTTCAACTCTTTGCGACTTGATGACACAGCCAATCAGTTGAGAATACGTTATATCTCGAGCAACTAGGACTAAAGTCAATTGAGAAATATAGTTATAATCTATGCTTAGAAATAAGAAATTATCTAATACATTAATTTCTCGAAAGTTACGCACTCTTTATATGATTGTAATATCTGCTCTCACACACTACATACATCTCTCTCCTCATCCTACACTCTCTTTTTCATTTAAGATTTATTTATTTTATATTTAATGTATTTTTATTATCAATTATAACTATTAGCAACTAAAATAATAAATAATGTAAAGGCATTAATTTAAAATAATACTTTACACGTATATTTAATATAACTAGATAGGCTTAAACTGAAAGAAATCGCAAAAAAAAAAAAAAAAAGATAATAACACTAGTAAATAAAAATTAGATATGATATATATAATGTAGATCAAAAACCTACTAATCGGAAACATAAAAGTGAAGGGGATTGAAGTAGTGTTTAATGTAGGAGAGTGATAATATAATATACTATAATATTTTATATATTATGATCCCAATTCAAAAAATAGGCTCATACAATGATTACTGAAACATAATCTAATCAGTAAAAAATAACAAATATAATACATGCAAGTATAAACACCCCAAAACATTTATTATAATTATTTATATATTAAAGATAAGTTGATTTTATTTTAATAATTTATATATTATATTATTTAGTTAATAATATTAATTTTAGTATTTATAATTTAATTAATTTAATTATAATATAAAGTTAATTAGAATTTATTATATTAAAGAGTTCAAGCTAGGTCAGACGGGATATTTCTTAGGAAATAATTTTCTAGCCAATTTTATTCTTGTATTGTTTATAGATTTAAGTCAAATCGGATTAATTACCAATAAATTCCGTGATGACAAATACTGTATAGATATTTAAAATTATCTGTAGAGTATTTCATATTTTGCGTTAATTTATATAAATCTTTTACAAAATGAAGAAATAAAGCATTTCCACGTCATTCCGCGTCTAAAAAGGAAAGCTATTGGGACTCTGTATGTCTATAATCTTTTCTTTTATGCTGAGTTTCTATGGATCAGCAATAGACTTACCTGTTAATTTTATTAAACAAGATTAGATAACCTTTTTATCATTACAGTACTATCGACCTCATGATAATATGTATATAACCATATTAATCACACCTCTATTTTTTTACTTATTTACTGTATTTATGCAATCTAAAAATAATACTTATAGTGAGCGTGCTTCACTCTTATCGCACCTATGTATATAAAGTTACCAGATTCACTCTCAATGAAAAAACTGTGAAACTTAAAGAAACCCAAACTAATACATTATTGTTTGTAAATGTTATAAAATAAAGATGAGCATGCGTATTTATATTGTTGTTGTTCGGTTAAGATAATATAAAGTTTTTTAATTATTCAGTAGTGATTTTTACCTTGAAATCTATTAAAACCACATTTGAACCATCATTTTATTCTTGTAAATAGCATAAAAAAAAAAAAACAAAAAAACCATTGTATAGTTAAAATTTTATTTTTTTTTGTTTTATTTTAAAAACATGATTAGTTTCAACCATACACCCACAATACATATACTATCAAATATATATATAATATATAAGTGATTAGTAATCCATATATACTGTATAATATATAATATAATACTATATATAAATCTTCTTAAATGTATAATAAATACACATATATATATAATTTAAATTATTTATATATTAATATTTAATAGTCATTTATGATATATATATATATATTGAGCAACAATCTAACTTCCATAAGAAATATAAAATTTTTTTTTTTTCACTTTAGATAAAATTTAAGGATTGATTACTATAAATATTACGAACATAAAAATCTATTATTATAATACTCAATAATATTAAATAAAACATTTTAATAAATATAAATAAATAATTAGTTACAAATTATTTTAGAGTCATCCAAAATATCTTTAGAACGAATTTAACTATACTTTTTAGGCGTTTTTAACAGTACTATAGCAATATTACAACCTACTTGCCTTAGTAGCCAAAACTATTAAAAATGTCAGATCTATAGAATATTTGTTGATATATATATATAATGATAAAAATTACTAAGCTATATATAATATTGAAGAAGTTAATATTACTATCCTATAATTTTAACATTATACTTATAATATGACTGATACTATGCCTTACTGGAGAACAAGGATCACTAATAAGTATGCTTCTAATAATGATATTTTTTAATTATATTAAATTAATGATTATAATAGAAAAATTTACAATATTATATATAATTAATATTAGTATTATCATACATCATAAAATACAATTACAAAAAATAAAATAGGTTAATTTTTAAAAATGATATGTATATATTATAGATAAATCCAGTGATAACTTGAAAATATCTTTTGGCTCAGTCTGCTCCTTGCTCAATAAATACAAATCAATATAATATAATTTATTTTTACGTAATATATAATGTAAATGGTATTGTCTATATATCACTAAGACAAGAGATAGATAATAGGTAAGATTAAATTACAGTAAGGAGTGATATCCTATCCATGATATATTATTTATATTATGCTTCATATACATGCAATACACTTTATTTCTTCATAATATATAAAGTAACGCTCAAAGATATAAGTCGGAAGTATTACATATTAACAATAACCTTTATGACATATACTAATGTGAACTTTTAATCTAAAGATACATGAAAGTCTTCCAAGCACTAATAGTATATAAATATACTAGAATAATAAATATAATAATAAGATATTAATGATAAGCCAGTCATAGTATCTATTATAATAACAACTGCCATTGTTTTGCTACATTATTAGCTTGGAGAAAACGTAGGGTGTTCTTACCTGTCATTTCAAGGTTTTAAATGGTAATTATGTAAATTAAGTTAATTTTATTGCATATATCTAGCAATAATCTTACATATCTAGAAGAGAAAATAACAAAAATATGAAATAAAACCTATATTAGAATTTCTGAATACATAAGGTAGTACATGAATTCATAAATTATAACGATTTTAAAATATTTTCCACCTAAATTGCAATACACTTTGCTCAGTACACAAGAAATCCTCTTACGAAGCCACCTAAGAGATGAGACATATTCATGCGCCAAATTGAATTAAAAGCTTTACAAAGAATTACTTTTTGTTCTTTATAGAATAATCGTATTCCAAAAAACATATGCTATTTATCGTTAATAGATATCATGAAATCGATTAAGGACCATATTTATGGACGCCACTTTAATCGGCTATTTCCTTTACTTTCAAGCAACTTTGGATAAGAGTCTCTTTCGTAGCTAAGTACCTTTCGAAAATTCGAAATTTATAAACGAAACTTGTCTTTTGTTTGGGTAACCCTATCGAAGGAAATTTCAAGTAAAAGCCACTAAAGCCATTTATATTTACTGTCGTCATAACAAAATGAATCAGTCCGTGAACTATTACCTAATCTATTACAACCTAATCGAAGTTGTTCATCTATCATAACTAATATATAATATATATATATATATATATATATATATATAATTATATATATATCTATATATATATATATTATATATATATTTATAAATATATTATTGCACTTATTACTTCCTCCTAAACAAATCTATTACATACAATTAATATCATATAAATCTAGTAAAGGCCAGCCCTAGCACCTTCTACAACAAGGCTATGCCACGTTTTGTATCTATTGATACTATATATATCTATGTCTCTCGCATTTAAAATTTAATCATGATTTCCATAATTACATTTATTTGGGTGTTTCTTGATTATATGCAAATTTTGGGCTCGCGGATTTCAAAATTCATGATAACCTTTACGTATTTAATTTTCTTTATTCTGCGCTGCTTGTATTTTACTAGTCAGTGTTATTTGTGTCCACATATATGAAAAACATTATCCTTTGGCTGAAAAGGGTTCGTTTACACTTATTAAAAAACAATTTATTCACTTTGACGAAGTTCAAATATATATGAAGTGGAGCTCCTCGGTATTGCTGGCTTACAGAACTATAAAAATAATGTTTCTCTCAGCTAAGATATATTTCCCATACACATCGGGAGTTTTTTCTCATATTATAAGTCTCTCAGTCTGATTATTTCAGCAATTATGGTGATGGTCGCTATGGTAATTATAGAGCAATATTTGTCATCGCTATCAGGTTGAGTAGATAAACAATACGGACCTTCCGACATCCGTTACGGTGATGTTAGTTACGATGAGATAGTAGTGAATACTCTCTTGCTCATTCTTTGGATCGGTGATCGACTGTGTATTAAAATATAAAGTAGCTATTAACGCGGACGCCTAATATTTAATGATTTATGTGATAGAAATCGCCTTTGTTTCGTACTACTTCTATCGGTGAGAGTTTCGGGCGTTTAAGTTAGGTGATCAAGATAGGAATCTTTGTAGGGCGACCCTTAATTCCAGGTCATATACCGATGATGTAATGAGGCGCTTACTGTTCTTTGCCGAACAGGTAATCGGGTAAGATTTCCTCGTACTAATAGATGTCTTATGCGGTGGCTAATATCATTTGGTGTGGAGGGAACAACGAAACACTCACTCCGTATATCAAGGAGTCGACCTGTTATTTCTGTTTAGACAATATGTACTCGTGTATAAGTGAATTGCTACAAACACTCAAAATAAAATTTAGGGATATATTTTATCCCCGAGGCCTTTCATATACCGCTCTCTCGCTCGCCAGTCCGTTACCACATAGGCGCGCGATTCATCTACCCGTTCCTGTTAGACCACCGTCATCACCAGGGGTGAATAGTGTCCCTTGGATCAAGAGCTCGAAAAAATGGGGGGATTAACCAGATTTATAGCATCCTCAAAGGATTAATCATAGAGAGATTGTCGAGAGAATTCCTAATTGTTAATTTTGAATGGTGTTATATCTTATGCGAAGGCAAGGGAATATATCCAGACACTGGACCACCCTTGCACATAGAGAGGTTCAACCTCAATGAAGCTAGGTGCATATGATATTTTAAGCGATCCGCTCAGAGAGTAATGATGAGTTATGCCAATAGTGTTGAACATTTAGCCGTGTGTAATTGTCGTTGGCCGACGGTTCGAGGTTGAAAAGGAATAACATCGTGTTAGCTCTCACTCTCCTATTGTTAGACTTCGGTAATGTGGATTCGCGTGCTGCGGCTGGAGATTAAACGGCCCTTTTGCTTGTTTCTATATTAATTGATGTATGTAGAAGAGATGCTCTCTTGTTATATCCTGAAATCGCCATCTCGTCGTGACGGTTGCGGATATTAATGTTTTATTGGAGCCCCTTTATGGCTATATATATATATCCTAGACTCTCTCTCTATTGTTGACGAATAAATTAGTCAATAAGACCTCGAATAGTGGAGATCATAACTATAGATTCAACGTCATATACCTTTTCGCTAGTGTAATTCTCATATCTTATGCTGGTGACTCACATATATTTTACTAAGAATATAATAGATAAGAAAATATATTCCCCTTTCTAATACTATATATAGTAACACTATAGAGATACATATATCACGCTCCTATTGAAATATATTGCTCTCCGCTATGCTAGGTAAATGTAAAATTTATAGATAGATAATAGATAGACTTATCTGTACTTAATATATATATATATATAATATATATATATATATAATATCTCTCTCTCTTTCTGTGGTTATATTTGAAGGTTATTTTATGGCATTAGCTTATCATAAAGACTTCAGTTACCGGATTAACACGAAATATTATATCATGTATATTCTTATATATATGCGAGTGAAGCGTGAATATACGTGACAAATATTTCCCACTACAAAAGTCTAGCTCAATTCCGGTGATGAACAGAGGAATCTATGTACCCAGCTTCACTGCACGTAAATTTGGTATATTATACTTCACTGTATAAGTGTTCGCAACTCTAAAATCAGTGTTTAGTCAGACGTAATCATCTCGTCTTTGTACTGAATGACAACTAATACCAACTAGTCTCATATTTTACACATAATTACTCGCTCCATTCTCACTTTGATTATTAATAATTTTTAAATTCGGCTCATTATAAGATTTATATAATGCCAACAATATTTTTGTTCTCAAGAACCATCTCCTCTCTGACTCATTAAGCGCTCAGTGTAGTCTTGTTTTTCTACAGTATATTAGTTGCTCGAAATTCCAGTCATACATCTATTATAAAGCGTTATAAAAGCTTGGCACACCAAAATATACCAGATTGAATAGTTTGCACAAAACGTCTCTGTGCAAGATTTTCATTAATCACAATGATCCAACTCAATGTGTGTACATTCTAGAGGGGGTATGGAACGGCTATAAAGACCGTTATTGAGAGATTCTCACCTTGACAGGAAAATTCGTTTTCGAGTTACGCCTTATACCAATATGCTCTTTTATCTTACGAGTAGAAGAATATGCTGTAGATAGAAAATGTGTGTCTTCTGGTAACGTCTGTCGTGCAAGTGTAATTAGATGTGTAAGCTTTGCCAGAATAACCTCGTAGTGGTCAGATATCTCTCGAGATAGGGCGATCAAGTCGGTACGGTGGTCTCCTTTTATTCAAGGATGAATGTGATGGATATGGGACGCTAAATGGTATGGCTAGCCTCTTGATTTGGGGAATACTAACTGCCTGCGGACCTATTGTTGGATGTTTAAAAAAGGAATACAAGTTTCGAAGAAGGTACAAGTTTGAATCATAATCAGATCGATAATAGGAAGGTGAATACTCTGCAGCAATATAATACGTGTAATTAGGATAACGAAGTTTACACGTGATTTCGTTATTTTAAGGTTCTGACTAGTTTTCGACAAGATTCTTCGCTTCTCAAGTCAGCTTCCTACCATTGATTAACTCTACTATTTTGTAGATGTGGCCTTGATCTTATTGCAGGTTACTGTCGAACCAATACCAATTCCGAGCTAGGGTAAATCATACATAAGTGCTGTTATATGGTCATTTAAAAATAAACTAGTGTGTTTATCTTAATTTATTATTTCATTCTCTCTCGCCTATTTGTAGATACTAAATCCTTTATATCCCGATGATACAGAAGCTGGAAAATGTATTGGTATTATTTTAATGCTCTAATTAAAGCATACGATAAGAAAGTTAACGCTTTTGCTATAGTGAACCGACTTGGTCATTTTGCAATACACGGCAATCACAGATCGTGTTGCTCATAAAAATGAACAGTTGGATCGGTAGCCATGATTTAAATATACTAAGTACTGAGCTTGGTATATAAAGATTCTGTAATGATACTAATACTATCTCAGTTATATATATATTGATGAATTTTCATATATTATCGTATATAAGTAATTCATTACTTAGGATTACATGTAAAATAACTGACTTTATATATTACATATGCGTGATTTATGTATATAGGTAGTACCAATTGATAAAAATATTTAAAACTCACACATTTACTGTATTTTTTATTATATCTAGAATGTGAATAACCTCATATTTCTCTGGGATCCTATTGATTCCTCAACTGTAGACAACTGTCTTTGATATATGTGAATGTGATACATTGTTTAATGGTTAGATATTAATATAATCATATACACCATTAGATGAAAATTGAGTCAACTTATTTTATATATATATATACTTTATACAATACAATACATTAAAATTGCTAATAGAACATTATGTATCAACCGTATATATATATATACTATGTGAACGCACGCTCTCAGATGGACCCGAGGAATATTGTTTGCTCTTGTTTAGCGCACTTGTGCGCAATCACCGAAGAGGAGTTGGTGCTTGTGCTCTAAAATCCTCGCCGTAGCGCAGTCTGTGAGTCAATTTATCTAAACCTTGGTGTGTCTAGAATTTAATCTCGATCTAGCAGAGAATAAAGATCGTCTTAGGGGTTGACTCGAAACTGAGATATTAAGCGTGTTGTATTAGTCGGACACTCTATAAGTTTTAATTATACACTAGATCGAAGAATCAGCCCGCTCTGATTACACCTCACCTTCTCTGAAGGCCGTGCAGATAAAGACTAACCGTATAAAAAGATCATGGTTAATGGTTTATTATAGGATATTCTCCGTTACACATCATCCACAAGAAAGGTAAACATTTCCTTCTTTACTATATATGTCTATTATAAGGATTCTTACTCAGATTGCCAGCTATGTGATTTCTCAGTTTGAATATATTTTATAAATATTAATTATAATAATTTAACATTATTTCTATTATTAGGTATCATATATATACTATGGGTAGAATACTTTTGACCTTAAGGTTATTAAGGTGAGTTATCATTAAATTCAGTACGTGGTGGATACTCAATAAAAATGATATTATATAATTCCTATAAATTTTAGGCCTCTTATAAATTTTGGTACCTATAAGTAGTTATTGGTCAACTCACATCATTTTACATTAAAATAAATGATCCTCTCTGTTATGGGTGGAATGTACCTGAACTAGTGAGATATATTTGTATCCTCGGATTCGGAGAGGCCGGCAATTAAATCGACGCTCTGCGGTACACCTTACAATATTCTAGCTATGAAACCCATCTACTTTCTTAATCAGAGATACCTGATTCACAATCAGTTTAGGCCTAGAGTTATTTCAACACTTTTACAAGAGATGAGGTCCAGTGTCTATACTGTGGTGAACCAATAATACCTCATTATTTAACTAGGGATTTTGAAGATGGTTGAAATAAGGAAAAAGCTACAACAAGGAAGTCATGAATAGCCTATTATGTGTGTGGATCTGTTGGTGTTAATTGTGATGTTTTTTGCATAATCTAGTTTGGCGAAAAATCTGGGTTCTCTTCAATCCAATCCTCTGTGTAATAAGAAGAGATAATTAAGTAATTTTAATGTGATTATGGTTAGAAGACAACAATCAGAAGAAGAAATACCCTTATATTTAAACTTTGACCCTAGCTAAGGAAGAATGGATCTGCATTTTTAACATGCTGTTGACTTTATTCAAGTTTTTATTGATTAGCGATGGTCTTTTTACAGAAAGCGTTTAGTGCATAAACAGAGAGAGTGCGCAATAACTGTTTAACTCCACAACATGGAAAACAACTTATTTTCTGGGTGTACATTCCCAAACATTTATAACATTATTAAACTAAATTTATATAATAGATTAAATTATCAAACACTTTTGATAGGATTCTTTTTTTATTAAAATTTATTTTAAAATTACATGTTTGCTTAAACAATCTATGCTTTTTTAAAGTATCTTGTTTGTGAAGCAATCTGAAAGCGCATCTTTAAATGTTATAAATTTCTTATAGTAATTATAATAATAAATAATAAAGAAAATATATTTTAATTAATATATATTCCTTTTTACTTGTAATAATGATATAAAAGTAATAATTTGAAATTGATAAAATAAAGATAGAATAATAAGTATACATAAATTAGTATATTAATAAAATCGTAGTACCTTGTATCAAATTTTAGCATAGTCTTGGTATACCGTGATAGACTCAAGTGTAGCAGGCTCGGGTTTAGAGGCGCCGGACTTCAGTAGTGCTCGCGGTCACATTCGTGTATTGGCTTGCTTGTAGCACAGATTCTAAGTGTGTTCGTTCAGCTCCTCGCTGTTCTTCTGACGGCTTTTTAAATTCGCTAGTACGATTATCAATGTTTATTATAATTAATATGATGTTAAGTAATTTATAATAAATTTCATTAAAGATTTTAGTAAAAGTTCATTTATCGAATGCTTTTATAGTATAATATAATATATATTTATAAACTAATAAATGCAAATGTTGATTAAAAATTAACGAAAGTTTCTTTGTGAGTTACAAATATATATATATATATATATATATATATATATAATGTATTAAATTATATATGGATATATATTAGATAATATTTATTTATATTATATAGTAATAGTTTATTAATATTAATAATTTTTTTATGAATAATAATAACGAGATTCTATGTGGTTTCTGACTTAGGGACTATGGGAGAGTTCTTATGTGGTTTGTCGACTTGAGATAAATTCGTGAAGCTTTTGACAGGGTTATGACACGCATTCAGTTTTATTACTCTCATATGAACATTCCTTGTGGATTTCGCGCTGTTTCTCTCTTATATGCTTTTAACTCATGGTCTTGGATTTATGTCTCTTTCAGATTCGTTTTATCATATTTCAGCTCTTGTGAATGGAGATCCCTCTCCGCTCCCTCCATCTTTCTCTGTTTCTTTATGGTTAAAATTGTGGATGTGTCCTCTGGAGTGTTGTCTGGGCTTTGTTTATCTCTTCAACTTAGATTCCTTTGACTTTGTCACAAACTCGGTATGGTGCTCTCAGGTTGTGGGTAGTGTGTCTGTTAAAGTTGCTGTTCGGTCGTGTTGTACCGATGGAACTCAACTCCATTCCTCCACTCATATCAAATGTGCTCACGTCGTTTGTTATTCTAGAGTTGCCTCTCGATCTCAGCTTTCTGATTCAATTCTTGTCGATCTGGTCGGCATTTCTCAGTGGGGTAACCGCTATCTGTGAAATTCAACTCTTTAAAACTGAACTTTTCATATGTTTATCGCTCTGTATAAATAGTGGCCTGTCCAGAGACTAGTTGGCTCGCTTATCCCTGCAGACGCCTTCTAATGTCTGCATGTTATGTGAGCCAACATAAACATTCTGTGTGATGCTGGACTAGTTAAGATGAGTGAATTGTTTGGCTTGAGATCCTCAGTGATCTATCAGTAGGTTTGGCTAAAATGGCGTGGAATAGAACTGGTGGAATGTTATTCCTCCGTTCAGATTGCTCGTGCTTAATTTTTTTCTTACTTTAGTGATCAGATTTACATCCAGTACGATATTTAAGGAGTGCATTAGCTTCTTTTTTGTGATGAGAGGTAATATAATACATCAATCTATCATACTCTGGTGAGGTGTGATCCGGTTCATACCTACTTATTGGAATAAAGTTTGCTTGAGGAATTATGAACTAGTGGAGACTTATAATACAGTTCTCAAATAATCTTTACTGCACTTCTTAATTAGATCGTCATTTCTACATAGCGATAGCGTTGACTAAGGTTGCTGTTTGATAGTATCTGTTTCTATAGGTACTTACAACGGTCGAGGTGCCATTGAGAGTAGTTGAAACCTCTCACATTCCTTTCACCACTGCGTTCGCCCTTCGTAAATGCTTACGATAGAGCGGGTACCTGTGTGCCTCTCCCCGATATTGTGTGAATTATTGGAGATAGCTTCTCTAAGCTGGTGTTACTCGTTGTGTGCCTCTCGGTGTCTTTCGCCGTCCGGAGATCTTCTTTGTTGTAACTAGCTTGCCCTTCATCTAAATTTTTTCTGCAGTATTCACATTTTCCTCTCTTTAAGTCCCATCTGCGCCCACCTGAGGGAATTGCGTTAGACAAGGTACGCTGTGTGCTGTGTTCTTCTCCTGTTTGTATACGTTTTTTGTATTGGTATAATTTGTGTTTTGAAAATTAATAATTAAATCTATAATTAAGCGCATGAAGTAAATATAACAGTTTACATTTAGTTATTATATAAATTAAATAAAAATAATATAAATAAAATAATATTAATATAAATAATATAATAAAATTTAGATAATATAATAATAAAAATAATAAATATAAAAATTGTAATAAAATAAAAAGTAATTACAACTCAAAAAAATAAAATAAATATACAAAGAAAACATATGTTAAATTATATAATAGTATATTGTACCAGTTTAAGTCATAGATATATTAATAAAGCCATGAGGTTATTTATATAGACTAATGTGTGATTAGAATGAACATATGAGTTAAAGGTAACAGTCACAAGTCTGTGCAACCCGCACACATAGCTGATTTAGAAGTTATACTGCAATGTACGCATGCGCTGAACTTTGACCCATGTGGGAGAAGTGTTTATATGCGCAGAGCTCTCTTAAGTTGTCGAGAATATCGCTCTAAGAGTAAAATCAAAATTGTGGATTATAATCAATAAATACTTTACTCGCAAGCGTCTGAGCCCTAATGACTTATAATTATGTAGGACCAACTCGGGGGACTCTCTATAAACTCATTCGTAGTGTAATAGATGATTCATGATTTCACATCATGACGTGTACCTATTATTAATTAATCAGTACTCTCACTTTCAATATAATTTAAGAGATAATAAAGTGACATCATGCTGCATTCAGTCTAAGTAAAATATGTTGACGTTATATATAATAGCAATAAAACATATGAGTTTAAAGTCTCAGTAAAAACAGGCTTATACTATATAACAGTACAAAGTCTCATAATCATATAAATCTATACTCACTCATACTGAATTTTCACTTAATATATGTTAATAATACACCTCTATATTATTGATATATATTATGACTGATTTACTGCTTTAAGGTTATATTTGAACACACATTTTACTAATAAATATGTGAGTTCAAGCAGTAAAACATTATATAATGTAGGTTTTAAATAGCAGTGTAAACATGAGGTGAGTTAACGCAGTATATAAAGTCTCTATAAGTTATAATAAAATCATAATAAAAGCATTAATATATATAACTAACCCCTTGTTGCTATGTAACACCTCTATTGATTTTTACTGATTTACTGCCTTTAAGGTATGTAATTTTAATAAATCAGTGAGTTAAAGCAGTAATATATATATATTAGTAAGTTTTAATAAGTCTAATAATAAAAATTACAGTAAACAAAGCTATATAATAGTCTGACTGATTAAAATCTCACGAATGTTTGGTGTTTTGTGTAAACAGCTAATTTATATTTATACTTGATTTACTTGTTCCTTATTATAAGAGATCATTTTTTGTGACTTATTGTCGTGCTTCGGTTGTAGGTGTTCCTGAATGAATAACGCAAATTTGTACAATTGTAAGTAAATAAGATAAAGGAATGGTTGTTTATAAGGTGATATCAGACATTTCCTTGTATGCTAAAAATTAATATCCTCTTTTCGGTTAAGTCGTATCCATCAATTTTTATTTACATTTATTTATTTATGGGCTATTAAAAGATATATATTATTTTTATGATAAAATGTTAAAAATTAACATAATAGATTATTATTAGTTATGTGTGTGTTAAAGTAACATTATATTAGAATACTGAAACCACATGTTTAATCATAGATGTTAGTACGAGGATACAATAATCACAATAGTTTTACGGAGATCTCATTGTGTCAGGTTACGAGTACTTGGTTCTTCGTTCAGTAACATGATTTTCTCTTACGTGTTATTGTCGTACTATCTATCATATACATAAATAAGTAAATAAATAAAATTAGAGATACAGAAAAATTATTATAAAAATTCAAACTTCTAACTACGGAAAGCTTTGTATGATAATTACTTCCTTAATCCTCTCTGAAAAATTACAGATTATAAAGTGATTAGACTGATGATACGTAACATCAGGGAACTGAATGGAGACTCTCAGTACACATCGTCTGGCCTAAGATTTATAACTGCATATCCTTAATATTACATACTCGCTTAGGCTAAAGAGGGCTAATATAATAGTACTATCTCAGTCCTCTTGTTCCTTCGCCAGAATGGAAATTCCCATTTTCGCGATCAAGAATCTTTGTACAGCTCATGAGAATTGCAATAAAAGAAAAACTCCTACAAGGACAGCAAAAAAACAAAGGACACCATCTCGCCGTAAAATCAAGAGATACGTTTTGGAGCGCTGGGAACAATGTGGATAATCACGTCAGTGCATTGATCCGGCCAGAATTAACGAGCGACACCTTGATGTGTACCTTCAACTTTCGTTTATTCTAATGTCAAGGTTCACAAATGTCTGCGTCGGTACGCGGTCAGCTATATATATTATGGTTCTGACACCTAGACGGATAGTGCGGTGAGTAATTAGTTTTGTGTACAGCTTATCACGCGGATGGAGCTGCTATATGTGACGGCGCCCTGATATGTGGTACGCTTATGATCTATAGTAGGTAAGGACATCTTATATATTAAGTAACATACTGTATCTTAATGTAATTTGGTAGGTTATATAGTGAAAGTAGTATTGGAAAGAAGGTTTTTGTCACTATGTCTAGTGCTCATTGAGTGACCCCATATCTATGACACTCTGTGTTATACTCTCTAAATTTAACGTTAAACGTTTCATATCAAATAGATAATTGTAAGTCAATCTCATATAGATGATACCTTACAATATTGAGTAGGTACTATCTCTCTCAAATTATATGTAGTATATATAGGCATTATAATGCATGAGGCTTTACAAATTTGATTATATAGGTACACAAGTTGATATAGGTGCTATATTCAAATAATCATTATAATCTGAATATAGTGCTATATATAGTAGTATATAGTATAAGTTAGTATTATAGTGTACAGGTATATTAATATATTATAGTTAGGTTATGTGTTGTACCACGAATGGCGTTGGTGCATAGTTTTTTAGTAAGCGTGAGTTTAATGTTTATATGGTATTTTGGTATTTTTTAATAATTCTCACCCTCCGCCTCCTAACTCTCTATGGTAACACCCGACTGGTTTTGCTGTGCGCTCACACACCGTGACTTAAAACATAAAATTAAGCCACTTCTCTCAAGAGCGCTCGTCATTAGTATGTGTCAGAGGCTCGCCTATAGAATATATATAGTGTCTTTAGTTGCCCAATAGCCTCATGGCTTTATATAAATTCAGAGTACCGTATAGTGTTATATAAGTTCTCTACAGGTGTTGTACGTTCACCAAACTCAAATACCCCCCCGTTACGCATTAATTCAAAACCTGGCTTACAAAAAAGCCAAAAAAACTTTTATAATAAAAAATTACAAAACAAAATAATATCTCAGAATAGACCTATTTCATATAAAACTTTTATGCTCCCTTATTCTATTATAATAAATAGAACATAAATTAAAAACATTAACACATAACCATAATTACTCTCAAATAATAATTAACTCTACAATTAATCATATTATTACTCTCTCAAATATAACGCGACTCTTACAATAAACCTCTACCTAATACAAAAGTAAGAATACAATAATTCTAAACAATTCTCATAGCGTATATCAATAATCCCGTGTGCTACTAAATTATTGCATCTCAATCTGTTAATATTGTTAGAAATCTAACTCAGATATTCATTCCCTGACGATCTATAACTTACAACAATCTTCAAGCATAGATTTAATCATACTAGACGACATAATAATGAACTCTGCTCAACTCTACCAACTCCATATATATCGCTATAATACCTAATTAACTATCTATGAGTGCTAAAAATTAAGTATGTACAGAAACAGGATCCACCATCAAATCCTAAAAAATCGCATAATCATAGGGTAAGCAACAGTGTAGACTAAAATAACAGGCAAAGTGCCTATGTTAAATTTTACATTTATAACGACATAACTAACTACCTCTCAAATCTCGAATCATATTCCTCCCTAGGTCTATAATTATCACTAAGCAGGGTTTAGACCACATAATGGACTTAATAAGAGTTCCAATATCTTTAATGTGCTCACGTGGTATTCCTCGAAAGGCAGTATTATCGACTGAATCTATAGAAATTTGATAAATAAAAAAGTGCACACGCCAGAGCATCAACACTTTAGTTGGCCTGCAACTGGAACTCGCAATTAGAAAGGCCCTCCGACGCTCTCGAGAGGCTCATCTCGCTTTGTTAGTCATATACAAATTCCATATGTTGAAAAAGTGGTCCATCCAGTAATGGTTGGGGCTACGAAACGCCTAACTGTGGCTTCCCCACCCCAAGAGCAATCTCTTACTTTTAGTCTCATCTGTTTTTGGTAATCATCCTCCTTAAATCTTATTAAAAGTTTGAACAGTAGTGTGCCTTTATTAATATGATTCGTATTCGAAGCGTTAAGAGCTGTCCAATCTGTGTTGAGCACTCCCCGCTTAGAATGGACGAAAACTTTCACCTATACAGATGAACCCTATCTAATCCTCTGGTAAGCGAAACTCTTGGCAATGCAATGTTAGATAAGAACATATCAAAAGATATTCAACTGCACATAAAAATCGTATGAAGACAAGACACCCCTTCTTATTTCTATACATATAGTTAGTAATACTAGTTCGGTACACACCATATACTCATAATGATCTATATATCCACACAATAAAACTCGCACCGCTATATATATCACTATAAAAGAGTACTTAAAAATAAAAATCTGACTTACTCACTAATACAATGCTATAATAAATTTAATTCGCTACCTCGTATATATATAGAATACAATTATGAAAGTAGTAGTACCTACTTTGACCGAATATATAATATTTTTATAGGTTTATTATTTCATAAAATGTGTCCTCAATTATGTGCCCCAGACCCTCAATAAGACCATATAAGGTATATAGGATAAATCTGATCATATGTATCATACCCATATTAGTGCTCTCTCGTAACCTAGTGATAAAACATTACGAGTGAATGCCTCAAAACTTTATAGAGTATATATATAATATATATATATACGGATAGGTTATTCCATATATAATACAAGCGCATAATAAAATCTATACTGTAAAAATACATGGAGCAGTGAATGATATCGATAATGTATTAATATGTATATTGGTAAGTGTGTTTAGTAGTTGTATTATTACTAGTGGTTAATAGGAAAGTTAGTATATAATATCATATATTCACTAATAGTATAATATAATGGTTCATGCGACTTGATTTGGTGTTAGCCGTTAGGTGGATGCAATTTGCTTCTAATTTAAATGATGAAAACGAAGACAAATGTGTGTCGTCGATATGCGAACCTTGTTGTCGCATTAGTTTAGTATTAATGACGTCTTCGTCTGTCTGTCTGTCTAAAGTCTGTATCTCTCTCCCGTCTGTCTGTCTGTCTGCGTCTCTCTGTCTGTCTGTCTTCTGTCTGTCTGCTCTGTCTTGTCTGTCTGGTGTCTTTCTGCTCTGTCTGCTCTGTCTGTCTGGTCTGGTCTGTTCTGGGCATGTACTTGTCTTGACTGACCCGCTGCTTACGTGGACGTCCTGGTACTGTCTCTCTACTCTCTCTCTTCTCTGCTCTCTCTCGTGCAATCTCTCTACTCTCTTCTCTCCTTCTCTATACTTAATATTATATCATATTAATATAAATATAATATATCATAATCTATATATATTATATAATCTCTTACTTACTATATATATATCTATATATATAGTTATTTATATATATATATATATTATATAATTAATTATTATAATATATATATATATACTATATATTTATATATACTATATATATTATATATATAATATATATATATATATATTATAATATATATATTATATATAGTATATATTATATATTATATTAATAAATTTATAATTATATATTATATTATTATATATATACATAAGTTATATATATAATGGACAAATGTATATATATATAGGATAGTAGTTCAATAGATAGTGAGTATATCTATAAGATACTTATACTACCTACTAATAAATATAAACTTATTTACAATATTTAGGTTACTAGAAATTATTATATTCAAGTATTTACAACCATAATCTAAATATATAGTTGAGAAATAGTTATATATATAAATATTAATATTAATAATGTATGAAATTAATGTAATCCAATATTTATTTTGCCCTAGTAATTAATCAGCAATATAATTATTAAATTATTATAATTATATAATTATATAATAAATTATATATATAATTATTTATATATAATATAATAATTATTAATTAATATTAATATATATAAATAGATATATTATCTTCGCATTTCTTGGTCTCATAAGCGTTTTGCCAATGTTCTAAGATGTTATATATTATTATGTCAGTTCGAATCGAATTTAGTTCCTATATCTTAAAAGATGTATCCTTTTGGTCTCAATATTAGTTCTACCCTCGCGGGTGAAGAAGAAGGTGCACTAATAATAATTACATATAATTACCCTCGAATCACGTGATCCGATTTGTCTACTATTATACTTGAATTATGACAATTCATATTACTAGATAGGATTCATTTCTATTGGTATAAAGCTCAGTTATTTAGAGACTTTTAAAACATAAATAGATGGATGATACTTTAAATTGATATAATATTGATTGCTGACTTCTTGTTTATGAAATTTTTCAATATTGATTAATGTCTGGTTATATATATTTCGGTTATAGCTCTCAACTCTATCATATGATTTATTATATAATATTATATATATATTCATAATTTTATATAAGATATATACTTATTTAATTCGACTTATCACATAGATATCAATCCTCTGAATGAATGTCGTGTCAGTTATATAGTGAGATCGAAACGCTGGTAGTGATGAAATATCTTTATAGTATCAATATATAATATATATATAATCATTTCATTTATATACTTATTAATTCTATAATTAATTATTTCTATAATATTATATCCCCATTGTGCAGAATATAATAAACATTCATAATCTCACCTCTCCCCCTTAAGTGGTCCCATTATATATATATAATATATATATTTAATATTTATGTTATATAACCTTATATAACTATTATATATTCTTAATTAATTATTAATTATTTATTATATTAATTTATTATTTATATTATTAAGTATATCAACTTTGAAAATTAACTATAATATTAATTATAATTCTTCAAAAGGTATTACATACTATCTGTGTGGAGGGATATAATAGACAAGGTAATACTGGGCCATCAGAAATTTGCTCGCACGGCAGACAAAAATCTCTTCTCACGTGCTGCTCCTCTTCTCTCTTCCCTGTGTATGTTTTAGAATATTATATCCTACTAAAATAAATATCAATCTATAATTATATTACTAATATAATAATTAATTATAATATAATTTATGTACACATATCATAATCAATACCATATCAAATAATACAAATTAAATTAATCATATATAATTATATTATATTATATTATAATAATTTAAATTAATAATAATAATATAATATTATATATAATTATATATTTAAATTTATATATTATATATATATATTAAGGCTTATAAAACCGACGAACAAGTGATATATAAATACTATAAAAAATATATAATAATAAATTAAATATTAATTAAATATATAAAATTAAATAATAATAATAAAACTTAAATTATAGCTTTAATAAGGAGAGACGTTTTACTCAGTGGTTATACGTAAGTGATGAGAGTTAGATAGTTCCACCGACCATGCTATAGAGTAATAAGCTGGTATTCTCATAATTACTCTACGATAGCTCAGTTGGAGTTTATAATATCTTCCTTGGAGGCCCAGATATTAATACATCACGTTTGCTTGTGGTATCTACTGGTTTGAGTAATAGTATAATCAATTCCTTAAAAGTTTCCTTAGTTTTACTGAATTTATTTTTATAGTACCCAGGTATGGTATACACTGGTAAGAGGTATATGAATAATTATAAAGCACTGGGTTAATAAAGGATACATTTATTTTTTTTATATTTAATAATTATATTATTAAATAATTAATAAAATAATTAATAATAATTAAATAAATAATAAATAATAAATATTATTAAATAATAATTAAAAATAATAAAAAATATATTAAAAATTAATAATTAAATATAATTAATTAATATTATAATATATTAACATATATTATATATATAATATAATTTAATTAAATTAATATAATTAACTTAAATAATATATAGCTAATAAATAATAATATATAAATATAATAATATAAATAATATAATAATTAATTAATAATAATATATAAATAATAATATATAATAA